>JAQFYH010001009.1:0-10529 GCA_034694405.1 Scolopendrellopsis subnuda
ATCCCAAACCCTTTCAGCAAATAAGTTTTACACCTTCGGCGCCTTTGGAAGGAAAATAAAGAGACAAAAATCCGCTCTTGCTCATATAAAAAGGGCGCCTTCGGCGCCCTTGTACCACTTTTAGAACAACCCACTTCAGCCACAACATCCCACTAAGAAAACCCCTGGAATACGGACGTAATCCCACGTGGTGTCTGTAAGCCTACCCTTATCAACTTTTATTTGAAGTTTTTCCACATGGCATGGATTTTAGTTGTAAAACTGACCCTAGAAAAACGCTTTTCCCCGAAATAGTTATTGTAAAACTGAACCTTCCCAAAGAAGATTCTCTGAAAGATAACTGGATATGAATTCGGAATACTTCTTTGTTTCTATAACAGGATTAGTTGGCAAGACGGCCAAGACCAGTCTTGGTCCTCTTGGCATTGGCAAAGACTACGGTAATATCGAGGTCTGATTGGTTTTCTGCGATTAGGACACTTTTCTTTGCAAAGACAGGTGGGAAAGTTCGCGAGCATAAACCCATAATTATACCAAAGAAAGGTGTTTGCGAAGAAGCGAAGATTATCGCAAAGACAGGAACCGTCTTGAGACTTATGCACGGGTCTTACAAGTTGTGAATTCGGCCATTACAAACCACGCATTCCAGTTTGTGAAGAGTACTCTCGAAACTTGTTTTATACGAATTATTGAACTCGGTTTTACCGCAATTTACTTTTTGGTATTTGGTCCAGAGACTCCAGACTATCTAAAACAAACGCATCATTATTTTGCAACATGTCCTTTTGATAATTTAGAAATAGGAAAATTTTGTAAGCTGCTGTCTGGGCGCTACAACGTTCTAAAGCATGAACAGAGCTTGATGAACCCTGCTGAGATGAGTAATCCTGATTAAATTCCGATACCCAGGCCACTTATTATAGTCGGGAACATGTTTTATTAGCAAATTACATAATTGGATTTTCGTTCGCTCGTTGTATAATACGTTGAGCGTGAAAAATCGTAAAAGAAACTCTCCGTAAAAGAGATTTTTTTAAACAAGAAGAAAAAACCTCTTTCTATACAAATATTGTTTTTATGCTCTTGCATGGATTTTTTTTCCACTGGAAGATATAGTAATAATATGTAACTGCCGTGAACAGTATTTTACTTTCTATCTCCATTTTCTCCGTGCATGAAAATAGAACCATTATTATATGTTTTTCCTTCTTCTTTTCTGTGTTTTCTCTTTTTACCCTCTCGTTTTTGGTTCAATCCGCCGCGTGACGTAACGCGGTGACGCGTCCTTTTATCTGCCAATCAAATATGCACGTGCAGCGTGCCACGGGGAGGAAACGTAGCTCGCGAGAAGAGCGAACTCTCAACAATGAGTTTGGCGCGCGAGCTTTAGAACGCACGTGGAATCGACTTGCATGTCAGGTGAAAAATTTTCTATCGTCTGCTGCAAAACTTTATAGAGAGAGGAGTTGGAAAAAAAAACCCAGTTGTTCGATTTTGGAAGTATACTGCAACTGGTTATGTTAGTTTTGGTGTGTGGAGAGCAAGAATTTGCAAAGTTTCGGTTTTAAACTGTTCGAAAACCGTTTTTCTGTGTTTTTAAAACTGACATTTCCGAGTGAAATTTTTTTTACAGAGTTCGATTGTAATTTCTGTGGATTATAAGTGAGGAGAAGTTAGAGAATTTTGTGGATATTTTGTGTGCAATTTGCGAGTTGTGCGCCCACGTGCGTTATTTACATTTTATAACGTACAATAATATGAAAATAACATAAGTTTTAACACATATTTTAATATTGTTTTAGTAAAATATTGTGTGAAATTTTTGTGGAAATTTCTAATATTCGGAATGAAAGTGAAGATATATTGCATAATCACTTAAAAGAAGATCATTTTAATCACTATATATTTTATATTATACCGATATTATATTAAAAACCATGGATTCCACATACGGAAACGTTCCTGACGTGGATATGAATCGCATGTTTGACCAATATCTGTTTAAGGTAAGAACCAAAAACTTATAATAATCTTGCAATTTATTCTAAGGAACCCGTTACGTCAAAATACGGCGTGAAATCTTGTACAGCAAATCTCGACTTTCGGGATTCGAACTATAACGTATTTTCTTTGCTGCTGGAAAAAGAATTGGTTTCCCGATGTCAGCCATGCGCCAATCTTTGCCTACAACCAATGGTTCGAAAAGCTTATTTCAATCACGAACATATGGTTGAAAAGTATACGTTATTATACGACACTATATTGCTATAGCTCGCGAGAGGACATGCCTGGGAAAAAATTCTACTTCGGACCTGAAAAACCAGACTATTCTAATATTGAGTAATCTGGAGAGCCACGTATACGGAGCGTAGTACAGCTGTACTGTCTTGTATAGGATACAGAATACAAGAAAGATAATAATAAAACAATATAATGCTTAAACGTTACTATATGAATTTAACATTTTATTCGTATTCTACTCTACGAGGATGAGTCGTTGTAACCTAACTTTACCTCCTTGTTGTAACGAAGCTAAAATCTACTGTATAGGCCTATTAAAAACGTAATAATACAAAAAAAAAGAGCCTAACACAAGTAGAAAGTCGCATAGGGCATTTTCCTGCGTTCTAATATAAGTTTGCATACGATATCAGGCTATCAGCAGCAGTATGTTTTCGAGGCTCATGCCCTTTTTGTTTGTTGCCCCGAGGGTCAATGAGGGGGACCCTTGTCACGATTCACGGCACCAATACAAACGCTTGAACTCGTCGCCAAATTGAGTAGACGATATAAAATAAAAAAGAGAAGCCTCATCTCAAATTGTTTTGGTGCAAAAGTAAATTGTAGTACGAACACCTGCCTGTCATACGCACCATCTGTTCCTCATCACACACCTGGTTCCAGCCCGGGCGCGCGCTACCACACGTGCTCCTAAACTCCTGCTGTTGCCATCTCCCCATTCCCCTCTTAAACTTCAATTAGTTTTTTTTTTTCTATTATTATTATTATGATTTGTAATTTTTTTTCTTTCCATTTGACTGGACATTGCTCGAAACCGAATCACTGAATTTTCAGTTTAAACAATATTCATTTTCCATGATGAACCTTCTGTCGGTTCTGGTTCATTTGCTTTCACTTCTTGATGCTCTGAAACTGGAATTAACTGTTCCCATCACACAAAGAAAACTCATTCTATAACTATTTTCATCTCAGTTGGTTTACAGACTTTACAGTGCATTACCGTGGGTTATCTCATACCTTTTTTAAAATAAAAACGGAGCTTTGCAAATAGTGAAAGAAAATTCTGAAATGTGATTAGAATGTATTCTTTTAAAATGTTAAAGGGAACAAGTTCCGAAATTCCCACATTTCGTAACTTGCGGAAGTAATGCAACCGTATGCGCCATACGGAAAAGGTCGACATTGACTGTAACGTCACACGTGCGTTATTCCCCTTTTGTCAAAAACAGTCTCAATTGATATAATGTTGCATAAGTTATAATATTTTCAATCTGGAATGTATTCCCAATCACCAGTTTAGCACCTAAAATACTAGATATCATGAAGGACTGATGGGGGCCGCATTTTCAATAAGACAATCGTCCATAATCATGCCAAAGCAAAGTTATAGCTCAAGAAGAGAGGTTAATCTGAACTCTTTGGGTTATACATTGTTCCTTTGAAATTAATATAAGCTAATCTACTCGAGTTTTGGCCATTATTATCAGTTTTAAAGCTTTAATAATAATAATAATTTTACGCGAATTTCACGGTTTATAGTGTCTAGGATGGGTCCGGTTAATTAACCGGAAAATAATTTACCTGTGAAAAAAATGGTAAAATTATGAAAAACAATGAATTATTTTATTTAGATATTAAAATTAAGTTCTAGAATGTTTAATTATTCATTTAAACGTGACGCTGAGCATGATGGGGCCCCAAACCAGCTACAGTACCATTGTGTTTCAAAAGAAACGCGACACCAGAAAAAAAAATGGTTCCCCTGACCTCTTGAGGGTTGGCTTACCAACATAACACACAAGGTGTGAAAAAGTACATCAGGAAAACAATTTTTAATAAAGTTTATTGATTACATCATCATGAAGATGAAGAAAGCTAAACGAAATGTGCCGTATAGAGAATCGATTTAGAGCAAACAGAACAGAAATTACTGAAGAATGTCTAAAACGTTATAATTAAGTATGATATTCGCTATAAAATGGTTATTTAATTACACTTCTAAACGGACCGATTTGAGCCTTTTCGCAAATTCGCCGCCTTAATCGCTTTGGCATATCCTCGCATCATGTTCAGCATAAAATTCTGAGTTTAAAAACACCTTCAAATTAATATTGTATCGACCAAACCGGGTGTAAACCGCCATTTTTTTTATCTGATTCTCCGAATACAAAATAGGCCTACAGAGCAAATGTATGGAAGAACGTTTATTTTGTTGAAATGACACGAAAGACGAGTTTATAAACTTTATAGGCCTAAAAATTTTCTAGTATACTTTACTATAAAGAACCAAAATTTCCTAATTTTCATAATTTACCATAATTCACCGGTTAATTAACCATTTTACCAGTTAGTTAACCGAAACATATTTTACCGGAAAATAACCATCCCTATCTCTTATATAGAGAAGGAAAATAATGAGCGGATAGTTAACAAGATAAAGTTCAAGAATGCAATTAAAATATTCCATTATTAGATTGCAAAACTTTATGTTCTTCCATAATTTACGACAGTAATTAATTATAACACATGCTGCTCTTAAGGGTTCATTCCCTTGATGGGCCATCAGCATTTATAGGGAAAGTCGTGCTGTTGCTCTTATAATGCAGAGAATCCACTATTTTCTGATGTCATCATGTTTTACCATTATTTATTATAAAAAATTTTGGATTGATTCCCTTGCTCAACATTGCCGTTGAGGAAGTTGAGTTACGATATAGTCGGAAAAAAGTTAGAAATAAATGGCATAAGGTTGAGGTTATTCCGAATTTCCCAAATGTAAAGTTGACAAATTCATGGTCATTAATATTGGTATAACAAGCGGACTGATGGTAAACTTGATCAAAACTCGTAACTAAATTAGAGTATAAACCCAGCAGTTTATATAAACTGCTGATAAACCTTAACTTTTTTAAAAAAAAACTCGTTAAAAAATTGAGCGAAAAAGAAATAATATATTTTATTACATTTATTATGTATTTCTCTCAAAATTTTTAGAAAAAAATACGATTATACGTGTTTCGTAATTATATTGCGGTTTCAATTATCGCAGATTTGAGTTTTATATTTAAAACATTAAACACACACGTAGTATTTTACGCCAATGTTTTAAAAATAATCGGTTCTTATTCTTTTAATTAACGGAAACGAGTTTCATGTTGCTTTTCCCCCTTATCCCAAATAAACTAATTATAACCCATTAAAAAGGGAAAGAGAAGTCGTTAATCTCGAATGTAATAATGCACAAATATAAAAATCATGTTTAAATTTCTTCTCATAAAAATATGCAAAACGCTTAGGAAATGAACGCCGAAATAAAAGCGTCTTATCTTTGGGCCCATAAAATCCAATATGGCGGCCATATATCTTCCAGTTTTAAAAGTTAAAATCGCAATGAAATTGAAAAACTGTCACTTTCTGGCAAAGAACCCCCCTCCTCTTCCCTCTTCTATATTATACAATATCACATAAAGCTGAAAATAATAAAGCTTATAATAACAACACTTTTACGATGCCCATCATCCCATATAATAATTATCATGCGCCATGTTTGGCAAACAATGATGTTTATTATAATGGCGGCGGTTATTGTACGAAATTTTGACGTTGTTTAAAATGGCTAAAACACGAAATTATACGAATTTTATGCCGAATGTCTAACGCGACTTGAAAAAAAAAATAAAAACCCAGGACGTCAAAATGATACAGAAAAGAACGAAGGGCTTTTGTTTATTTCGTGTATCGATTAAAAATCAGCTTTTCGTTAATTATATTAAGAGGAACGAAATAATATTGTGCAAAGCTGTATTAAATTATGCAGAATCTGCATTTTGTTGATGTTTTATATAGATGCAATTTATTATTAAATTAGCTAATTCAATTAGGACCCCTTTGATTTTATCTCCTCTTCGTATAAGTTCAACTTCTGAGAATTTTAATTAATAAAACGACAATAATAAAATCCATCGTTAACTAGCTGTTCTAAAATTGCCTCGTAACGAGCACGGGTCCTTCTTGTTATGGTATAGATCCCGGGTTAGGAACAACTGAAACTCTTCACTTTGGCAATTTTCGTTACCTCAAATTTCAACATACGATGAGCCTTCTCCACTCATTCTTGTCTTGGTAAATCACACGTGCCTCTATCACATCCATCAGTCTCATTATACACGCTCTCGGGCATGTTTACAAATGCAATAATGAAGTTGTTATAATCTACTAAACACAAAGTATCGAACGTATAGTCAATAGTCATTCATTAATTTGTATTTTATACTTATAAGACTCCAATATTATTTCTCCAAATTTTCGTGAATTTATTTATTTATTTATAAGATATTTGAGGCAGACGATCTGGGCTGGCAATGTAGTAAAGGCTTACAAGGCGTGTTTGACCTGTTGCGTGTGAAAGTTCAGTGGTATGTGACCGACACCACTTAACCAAAGAGAAGTCTTCTTCTATCGTGATAACGTTAGCCCGAGTGTCGGAAAACCTCTCGCGCCAAAACAAATCTCGACGCACGCCTCGCGTGTCAGCAACGCGCTGGGGCGTTCAGCACATGTCTAATTATTTTATCGACAATATACTACCTCTTTTACTTTCTGTATATTATTTTTTAAGTCAGACTGATACGTTTTTGATGATAGTTTTGATTGACAATAATGCGCTCGGAGCAAAAATTAATATTGCGTAAATTCAGTAGATATATCAAAAGCAAATTATTACACCAAAGATCCTGTTCCAGCACTTGAACTTAGGGAAATAGAGAAAACATGACTATACCAGTATCACGAGAAAACATGACTAATAAGGTCATTTCACAGCAATTTCATTAAAACGATATTGGAACCATCATGTCAGCATTGTCATATACCGAACGATGATGTCATATTTAAAATTTCGTCAAATGGGTAGCCGGCTATACATATAGTTCTAATAACGCTCTGGTTCCAAATCCAAAGCCATCAGCATTAGTTCTTGAGATTGGCCTTTCTACGAATATTAGAAATTGTCAAAAAATCAATAATTTCTTATATTTTACATTTTTATATTCGAAGAGTGTAAAGTTCGATAGATGTGCTCAATTATTTACACTTTCAAGTGATATATTTTTCCTTGAACCATGTCACTTCTTTTTGAAAAAAAAAATTCCTTGTTTTCTTTCTGCTATCTGTGACGAATAATTATACAGCATCCTACATCAGAAAGAATGGGGGATCATAATATAGATATTCCTCTAACAATCACGGTATCTTCTGTTGTGTAATATACCGCTGCGCACGTTTCTGCACGAACTTGTGTGATTGAGTGGTTGTTAGATACTTAATTCCCAGACTATATGCCAGTTATGCTGCATGTTGGCCTATAATACGGCACTGCTGCATAAAATATAATACAATGCACCATAGGCCTACTGGGTAAAAAATATTATTATTATTTTCGCGTGTATTAACTCGACCTTGTTGTCATTTTCTTCTTCTTTTATGCACTTCCTACGTTGTTTCATTGATACTTATCTTTAAAAAATTCTCAAACGTGATTATACGATGGGTCGAAATGACTTTATCCCTACAGGTGCATTCACACGAATTTTGTTTCGGTTTGCTGATGATGTTAAAATCCCTTTGTTTTCCATGCAATCACTAAATCCATTTTTGTTTTGTCATTCCTACGATTTTCAAAACGATAGGCAAAACTGACCAGCACATTACCTTCTTCCTTCCCATTAAAAACAGCTATTCTAATTTTTTAACCTTTCTCAAATTTTAAAACTCGAAATATTATGCAGAAATAAAAACTGATTGCTATACATTCAAACATACATAACCTCTTTAACCCTTTGTATACACGACCCTTTCACCTCTTTCCCTCTCTCTTCCCAGAGCCGTTCATCATAGAAACAAACAAGCAAAGCACATTTTGCACGTTAGGAAAAAAATGAGTAAAAAAAAAACCTGGTTTGTTATTAACATATGGTCAGTTCCGTTAAATAATCAAACTTGAATTGCAAGTCTTTCTCTTCCCCCCTCTCTCTCCAGTGAACTTGGTTCCTTGTGAAACAGTTTTTTTGTATAATTCGAAATTAATTTTATTATGGTTGTTTTATGAATACTCGAATGTAAAACGAGGTAGGTAAACCAGCTCTGCAGGATTTATCGAAGAATGATTGTAGAGATATATTTTCGTACATAATATTCAGTAAATAAGTTTGAGACTTCTTTGAATGCATTATGATGGCAGATGTCCAGTTTATACTACTGGCCATGGGTAGTCTTTTACAAATTACATTGAGTCCAAAACAAGATACACATGTGTATCATGGTCCAAAATATGGAAACAGGATTTTAACATTTCTGATTGAGGATACAGTTCAGAACATGATGGAAACAGAATAATATATATTGTTCAAGCATTCGCGGGCATCACCAGCACACACGTAGGCAGGGTTTGTTTCAAAAACACGGGGTAAAAAAGTAGAAATTTTACTTGAAAAAGTATTTCTCTTATTTCCTAATGTTTTTGAGAGCTTTCCTAAGAATCCCACCACCAAGATCTCAAACTCCCGAATTGTCTTCGCCACAAACTATAAGTTTAAACTCATCTGGAACAAGTAGAAACAAAAAGAATATCGAGCAGGTCACCAAAAATCAGAGAGTCTTTGCAGAATGGCAAATCACTAAATCAGCAACTGCATAAAGGCAATTTCTTCACTCCAAAGCTTCAAATGCAACCACATAACGCTATTCCATTAAAAATAATTCCATAACTATTCCAAAAACGCAAAATTACGCGCATATGATGTAATTCTTGTTTTCATCATGTGCAGCAAACTTTGAATGTGTATTTATAGAAATGTATTCTGGACGCTGCCTTTGTGTGCCGGTCATTATTGATACCATAATGTGCGGTATGCCATATAACCTCAAAAAAAAATAACATAATGTTCATACAGCACTCGGTATTTCATTGTAAAATGTTTATTGCTTATCCATTTTCCAACTGGTTATAGATTTTTGAGAGTTCCTGGGCGGATATAATTGTCGTGGGCAGTGGCCCGATCAAAAAATCCTACGGTCAACGGCCAAACGGGAGGTGGCTGGGGGCCCCCAGGTATTTAGGGTGTGTTTATAGTGTAGTTATATATTTTTTGCCTTCACGGAAACAGGAATATATGTACGAAAGTTTATGCATGAACGATTCAAGCGTGCAATATGTTTCATACGTTATAAACAAGAAAAATACTATATAATTTTTTTTTAAACTTTTTCTTTCGAATATAAGAGAAAAAAATGCTGTATTTTATATGGTTGTAGTCGCCGTGCACCCTTGCACCGGTTAATTGCTCCAGAAAGTTATCAGAGAGAGAATACAACTTCCCAATTCTCTTTTGTTTATAATAATATCTCCTTTTTATAACATTTTATTATTTATTACCGTATCGTATTATTATACCTTAAAAAAAATACTAACATTCCATTCTTACTCAACATTATTATAAACATTTTTCCTTTTACAATTGAAAGAAATTACATAAAGAACGCTAAACATGTACGGAGTAACTTTTCCGCGAGAAACTAAAATCCTGTTTTATACAATGTATCTATGGTTTCAACTTGCAGAAAGTGCAAGTAACTTGTAAAGATACGTATAGTGAATGGTCAGTATTTGTTTTCTCTCTTTTTATGTAAGTTCTGAATGTTATGAATTAAATTTTGAGGAATACTACTTTATTATTAGTGTATCGTACACGGTTTCAGCTGCTAAATTCTGGTACTCTCATAATTTCGTATTCGAATGTGACACTGCATAGTCGAAAGTCTCGATTCTCACACAACACGAGATTAGAATGATGAAGTCACTCAAAGCGACAAAAACTTGTAGCCTAGAATACAGAGTCGATATTATAATTATGTTCTTTTACGTTCGCAAATGATGATATGATATTCATCAATATCACGATCTCAAAGACAGACCACGAACATTATCACTACCATGGAACACAGTTATTATTTTTACATTCGCACCTTCACAAAGGCAGTAAGAAATCGAAATACACGATGAAAATGAATGTTAGTTACTGTCAATTAGAGTTATTCAAAATCAATACGAGAATATTAGGATCATTTCAACAGCAGCAGTAAACGCATCTTATTTCCTTCCAAGATTTCTTGCATTCAATCCGATGTTTTTTCGTTTCCTTTATAACGATCATTTGTAAATTGCGAATCGGCAATTGTCCGACTCCAATATTCTCTTTTTTACATCGTTTGGGGGATGAATTCCGATCGTC
>JAQFYH010001010.1:0-10528 GCA_034694405.1 Scolopendrellopsis subnuda
AGGACAGTTTTTCAGTAACTGCAAAATGCATTCCAGAATATAAAGTAAATGAAAAAAGTTACGAAATCAGGATACAGGTAAGCTTGTCTGTTGAATTTTGTATAAAACGTTTTATTTTCGAACCAGCTTTTCGGATTTCGAGAGATGAAGCGCGCTAAATTTGAAACCTCATAGTGCATAGGTTTCATATCATGCATGAGGGTGCAATAAGGACAATTTCCATTTGATATAATTTTGTCTGATAATGTTTATCTTTCTGTTTAAGTGCATTTTCTTTGCTTGGTACCGGTACTTGTTGCTTCCCATTTTCGACTCGGTGCTGATGCTGTAGACGCCTTTTTGCGACCCTAGTTATAAAAAAAATACAGGATATTTAATATAAGAACACAAAGGCACCCTAAATATTCAACAATTATGTCAGCACTTGGTCTTATGCATTCTGCAATATGTTGTTTTCTGATCCAAACTAACCATGTTCTACGCTGGCTTTAGGGTGATAGCCTACGGCCGTGTAAAATAATGTCAAAAATAAAATAAACAGCATAATATTGATCATTTATCATGGACTCTCATCCTTTTACACAAATTGCTTTCAAGGGTGCTTCGACGTGGAGATATCCTGCTTGCATCCACTTGTGAACGTGGAGTAATAAATTAATAATGTGCACAAGTAGGCCTACATTATTAATGTACAGTTTACATATTGAATTATTGGTAACTGACCTTTCGAACCTGGCTTGTGAGTTTTCTGGAAGTTGACGTTTACGGTACGACTTTGGAAAAATTGTGGGTACGTATGCTGGACTAGCTGGGTGATAAATTGGTTTCCCACCAACAAAATGTTCATTGCAAATCCTTGAGCATGAACTTGGCTGCCACTTGCTCCCATCCTCGCTGTAAGATTTTAAAAATGATAAAATTAATATACGGTACAATCATACATTAAAGTAGGCTAGTAGAACTATAATTATGTTTGAAACCTACTATTCTTGACACCCGGCTGATGTGTCAGTACAGTACATGTACTGTACCGACACATTACAGTACAGTACATGTACTGTACTGTAATCTTGTCAGTATAAAAATTATAAATAATAGAATACCCATATTGTCATAGATAAAAGGGAACAGAATAGGAACTAGGCTATTCATAGGCATTAGATCAGAATAGTTTTCATAAAATAAACTTAGGGCCTATGATTGAACTTACTTGATTCGATGTACAGCATCAATCCACTTTCTTCTCCTTAGAGCATCACGTTTTTCCGAAGGAAACGAAAATAACCTTAAATTTGGTTTATTATTATATCTGTTATAACATCCAACCACGACACATGATGACATTTTAAAACTTTTAAGTTAAATTTACAACACCAAACCGTCCAAACGTAATAGATCACTATGGGGGCACGTGGAAGGTTGATTTAGCTGTTGCAAAATTTTCCCGCTACGGCGCTTTGGCGCTCTTCGAGTTACGACCGCAGTCTCTCTATAGAGAAAAGACTAAGGGCGGGTTTTAGAATGGCGTGAAAGAGACTCTCATCGGTCGATTAGACTCTCTTTTGACCACGTGATTCTCAAATTCTGGTGTGAGACGAGTCTCACAGTTTACGAATGAAAATTTTACAAAATTGAGAGTGAGATGCGTCTCGATTTACATGGAAAACGAGACTCGGAAAAGAGACTCCGATTTCGGTATCTCTTTCTCAAAAGAGTGTCTCTTTCACAAAAAAGTACTGTCGGCGAGCGGATTTTTTCGTCACTTCGAGACTTTTCGGGGCGTTTTTCGCAGAAATACCGGAAAATTATCGACAAAAAACGATTCAAATGAACAGGTAAGGTCATAAAATATTAAAATAATGTACCTGGATTAATTTTTAAGCCGTTGAATTGCCGAAAAACCGGGAATTCGGAATGGTACAAAATAACATGGAGTACTTTTCCTGCGGCGATATATTTCCCATTCAAATGCACAAGGTCCTCTCGATTTTTACCTTTTTCCTCTTATTTTTTATCAATTTCCGCGATATTTAAGGAATTTGGCATCATTATTTCATTAATTTTTAATTGTTTGGAGCGGATATCCCTTTATTATTCAGAATAATCGAGTAATTGAACGGCGTTGCAAAGTCTGCAGCGAAACGCCACGTTTTCGTTTGCAAGCACCGAGTCCACGTCCCGCGAAATTCAAATATTGTGGGGGCACTTTTCAGCTCCTGTTTTGCAGGGAAAATTTACAGTTTATCGAACAATTGGAAAATCTTGAGAGGATCGATGAATTGAGCTACGTGATAGGAGCAATCCTCTGGAAAAATTAAACGATCACGATTTCGTAGCAAGGTTCAGGCTACAATTAATAATAAAACCAAACACTGCTGAGGATTTGAGCGATGGGGGTTTCTACGGTATCTAGTGTAGCCTACATGGTCGTGGGAGATATTTACGGGGTAAACCAACGGTCTGCAAACAGCCCAGGTTGTGTCTCAGCAGCATTGGCAAGGTGGTGGCCGAAATTTATTAAATTCCCTTCTTTCGCAGGCTCCCACACCGACAGATCCAAATAATTTGCTTCATCATCATCATCCGGGCCTACAGGGAGAGAATGCCGCACTCACATCAAATGGGAGAGCACAACATTTTGGTGAAATAGGAGAAATCTGCAGGTACGATTAATAATTTCAATAAGTGATATTATAAGCTACTGCTTGAATGAACTGGGCAGTACCACATTCACTGCACAGTGTCAAGTGAACTCGTGTTGATTTACACCATTAATTTTCTTTCATCAGATTGCTTTCAATCTGTAGAAAGTAGCGTAGTAATTATTTAAATTAAAGTAAGAAAATAAATATTAAAAAACCATTTTGTTCAGATTTTATTACTTTAAAACAATTAATTTTTTTTTACAGAATTCAATTTCACCATCATCAACTTACAGATTCGGAAGAGAGAGAATAATTCTACAGTATTATACATCGAAAAGTTCAAGCGTTATTAAATCTGTACATTTCTATTTTATGTATTTTTTAAAAGTCTGTAATAAACTATAGGCCTAGATTGCTAGACCTCAAAGTCCGATCCCAGATTATTCCTCTCATTAAATTTGAGCTTTCCCTTTCTTGTTTTTGGACGTCCAGCAGACACTCTTGAGCTGTCAACTTCGGGCATCTTTCTGTAATGAAAATTAATTTAAACATGGCATTAGTGCACTACAGTATGACCCCAGTTATGCATTTTCAAACCCGCATTATCCTGGACATCTTAACAGACCACCAGCCCTCGCCGGGACTCGAAAAAGGAACCTGGTGTTTGGCGAGAGCAAGCCCTAACCCCTAAACTACTGCAATATTCTTCTGTAATGAAGGCCATCTTACTTACCATTTGAAGCTACAACAAATGTACCTTGAGCAGCGACACGTATCTCTGGACGAAGTCTTGAATTTGTTCCAAACAAAAAAAGAAAAAAAATATTAATGTTACTTTAACTGCACTGGACTGGGAAATCAACAAATTTTAGCCGTCACCAGGACTCGAAATAGGGACTTGTAGTTTTGAGAGAGAGAACATCCTCTCTGTAATTAATTACTAATAATTAGTAATACGTACCATCGAAAATCTTTGTAGATGTGTTATGTCTGTCACAAATCTTTAGATCATCAGGTCCTGAATTTTTCCCTGAAAAAGGAAAAAAAAAAACAATATTATTGGTGCACTGTCATATTTACAGATTTTACATGTAAGCATGTACGGCCTCAACATACAATTTAGATACAACAGTGTATTGGTGTGAGCTGCAGATTTTGTCACAAAACAAATTATTTTCCAGCTTTCACCCTAGCAACTGGAATTAAAAAGAAAGTTACTCGTTAGGGGGATAGAGTTACAGCACTATTGAGAACTCAAGCTCTTTACGAAACAGTTTAGGTTTTGCCATTGAACAAGCACCAATCAACCCAATTATCAATGTAGCAAATATGGGTCCAAAGTAGGCTACATATTAACTTGGTTAAATTACAGTAAAAAAAAATTATTCAAATATTACTGTTTAAAAAGACTATGCAATAGCAGGGTCAGATAGTCCATTATTTGATAGGCTACTTCTCTGTAGGCTATCGTATGTTGTACTGATAACGGTCGGTGGTTCAATAATATAGCAGTAGGCCTAGGCTACGTCAAATCGATCTGGGCCAGGGGAATGTAGTTACTCTTTCTTACATATAAAAATTTAATACAATAGGCCTATGTAGCCTATTAGCTTACCTCGTAAATTTTCAGAACTTGGAACCTTTCAGAATTTGGAACCTTGACAGCGGCAACGGATCAAATCTGTAAAAAAGACACAATGATATAACATCCTATAGGCCTATATATTATGTGATTGGTTGAATACAACTAAATTATAGGCCAAATTTATTGCTTATAGGGATAGGCCTACATACTGTACACAGTATGGGAGCTCAAAAATGAACAGTCGTAGCTTCATGAACCCTGTGCCAACAAAGACGGGGGGGGGGGGCCCAAAAAATGAAAGCCGAAGGCAAAATACGTGTAGTATTTTGATGAAAGGTGATGTGAATATGCTCCTCGAGGCTGGATACAGAGTTGGGCTGCATCAATTTGTGATAAATAGGAGCATTTTTGACAATCAGAATACAGTACGTCCGAGGACAACTTGTTTACAATTTCACAGTCAATCCCAACTCTATCCAGCCGCGTGGGTCCCAGATTCACATCACCTAACCATTCGCGTTCACCCATGTCAGCTAAAGCAGGTGCCCTACGTCTAATGAACATGTAAGAAGGGTGGTGGGAATTCACGAAACCTGGTCGGGTGCCCTAGGCTATGTATTCACCCGCTCTAGCCTAGCCTACTGTACCTAAATTTCGGCAGGTTTGAAACCCCATCTTGCAGGGCCTACGAGGCGAGCACAATAACAACTAGGCTACACCATCGAACAGCACATAAATATTTACGTGCATATGCCGAAAATATAATTATTTTAAACAATTAAACTGCCACTCACCTAGGTCTTTGTCAACAGGCGTTTGCTGAGGCCTGATGGTTCCCAGCTACAGACAGGTCGTGGGAGGATCCAGAATCTGTTGCTTGCGAAGAAACAGGAGGCCCCTATTGCAGTTCCAATTCCGTGCAGCCGAAATTTATCTTCTTTCTTTTTTGATACTCCAGGCCGTCAGCAACTGCTCCTCGTCCCTCGTTGAAAATCCGGCGCTGTTGAAACTTGCCTCTATCTCCCGACACGCGTTCGTTTTCTGGTTGTTTGAATCGTGTTTTTATTTATTTTCTACGTTTTTATATTTTTCAACCAGCCGATACGATTTCTTTTCATTTTTTGTTAAAATAAACGCGATTTTTCGTCCATTTTTCGCTTTTTAAATTGACATTTGTTTACACGAACGCTACCCGCATGCAGCAACCGGAAGCCGCCTGTGTTTTTGGCCGTTCGTCCCGAAAAAAAGAGAGTCTTTTCGAAAAGAGAGTCTCAGGAGAGACTCTCTTTCATGTTTCATTCGTAAACTGTGAGATTCATCTCAATCCCTCCTGAGAGTGAGATGCATCTCAATCTCAGTCTATTTCATTTTCTGATTCTAAAACCCGCCCGTTTACTACTCTACATTGCGTATATGCGGACAGACTCTTAAACTATGTATTCTAGTTGTACGTAAACGAAGCAAACAAACAATAATATAATTTCAAATTCCCTTTTTACATTCCAAATTGCTCGTTACAGCTAGCATACTCATGCATTTTGTTAAATTCAAGCTTTGTCTGCAGTATATAAAGTACTACTTCCTACAACAGGGTATAAGAAATTCTTGGTTTCCCTTTTAATTTTGTGCAGCTTCAGTTGAGACCGTAGCGCTATTTTCTTGGCTATTATGTTCTTTATTTTTTTCCTCGCACTTGCGAATATAGGCAAACATCATTTGCTCCAGTGTTCTATAGGTTCAGTTTCTTATAATTAGCGGTGGTGGCCAATATTGCCCATTTTGTAAGTAACAGATATTGGTCGTATTTACCCATTTTCCGTGTTGCTTCGTAGCAATATAGGTACATTTTCCGCTGTTTAAGTGAGCCACTGAGACCGTTTTTATATCTATTTCATACTAAATGTGTTGGTTGTAAGACTCGTTACATAATTTATAACATTTAATTCACTGTAGCAAGTACAATCTCGTTTTACCAAGTGTGATTTGCACCTTTGATTACTTGGATTTATTATAAAACCTCTTAGATGTGTTTTTCGACAACTATAGACCCAGAAAAATTATGAATCTGTCGAAAATGGTTCAACTCAACTTTCTTAGATGGTTTTGCCTCTTCGCTTGTCTGTGGTTTCACGCAACGATGTAGAAATATTCTCTAGATACCGCGCTTAATGTTAAACCATTCATCCATTTTAAACCATCTTGTTTCAGGGGCGAAAATACGTCACAAAACGACACAATTTCTAATTCAAATGCTCTCGCCCTTTGATAATTAGTGAGCGATGAAACCGCGCGGTTTGAACTCGTTAGCGCACGCTTTTAAATTTGAAATTGCCGGACACGTAATGAAAGGACAACTGTGATTCGTCGCAAGAGTGACGTTTTTGCGCCCGTCAATGTCACCCTCCCCATACGACTGACGTTGCTTCTATACTGTAACATGGGCGGCGCGGTATCTAGAGAGTATTTCTACACCGTTGGGCGCACGTACCTTTTTATTAGGAATTTTGAGAGGCCACGTATTTCTTTTGATTGTTTCTTGACTTTCGACTGACGTTTCTCTCCCATCGTTTCGAGACCTCAATTCTGATTTCGTGTCCAGTTTCCTCGAATTCGTCGAGTCGCTACAACCTTCGCTAAGGCCGGTGTCTATTTCGGACAAGTCGCAATTATTTTGTCTGCCATTAGACCACTGAAGGTGGTTACCGGCTTCATTGCAATCGGGGATCGGTTGCGTCATCGTGGAATTGGTGACGTAATACGATTCAGTACTTTCTGACCAACCAATCAGACCATCGTTATTGCATAGAATTCCTCCAGACCCCATTGGTGACACGGTGATCTGTTGCTGGTTCTGCCGTAACGACGTCTCTTGTCGATATATTTTATCAACGAATGTCGCTTTCCAACGTTCTCTTCCGTCGTGTTCGGCTACCACCGTGACCACGTCGCCCACTCGTAGCCAACTGTTGAGATCGGCAAACTGCAACAACGGCGGAACGTTCCTCTTGTTGAATCGAACCGGCAACACCTCTCCCGTTATCCGTTCCGTTTCTATTAATCCCGTCCTTTTCCCCACCCATTTAATCACTCCGCATCCTCTTATTGGTTTCGCTGCTTGGATCTCTCGCCAAACACATTCGGCGTTGTCCACTTCGTCGGATTCAGTCGGGTTAAAATCGGTGCAACTCGGAAACAATCGCCCCGATTGACTTCTCCTACGACTGTCGAAAGTTTCCGTTTCTTCTTTCTGCGAATTTCGGAAATCCGTCGGAACACCGGCGTTCATTGTTACGGATAGCGGCATCCCTTCATTTCTAGATTCGGTTTTATGACACGTCGGATCTAAGAACTCGGAAATGGCTTCGCGTTGATCGGAAACGCACTTATCGATGTAGGTGGCCGTCCAGTGTCTGTCCTCCTTGTGCTTGGCCTCGAATTCGACTAGATCGCCCGCTTTTAATCCCCACGTCCTCTGGTGAATCGGTACGACGTTCCTTTCGTAAGTCACTAACAAGATTTCTCCGGATTTCAGTTCCGTTTCGATGACGCCTTCGAATAGTTTCAGACTGTTCTTAACGAAACCGCGTCCCTTTAACGTCCTTTCGTCAATTTTTTCGGCAATAACCCCTTTCGTTTCGATCTCTTCCAAAACGAATTCGACATTATCTAAGAACCATTCGTTCAACGTGTTTTCGTCGTTTAGACGTCGTTTGCTGACGTCATCTTCTCCTTCTTTGGACTCTGCTAATTGCTTCCGGTTCGAAATCGCTTCTCGGATTCCCTGATTCACGATCGAATTACAAACGCCTTCAATCCAATCAGAATTTCTTCCTTTCCGTTCTTCTTTCGTGGCTTCAACGATGTTGCTAAAAACTCGGAATGGATTCGACAGAAGTTTGGCGACGGTGGCGCTGACGACAACCTCGACGGAAGCGGCGACCAAACACCCATCTCGATAGCTCCATCCGGCGTCGAACCTGACCAGATCTCCTTCGGCAACAGCTTTTCCGTTCCGATGCGCGATCCCCTGTTGGTTCCATTCAATCTGCGCGTCTCTTCCGCATTTAAAAACCACTCTTCCCGGTTCCCCGATCAGTGGACGAGGTCCTCCGAAGATGCCGCTGTTCACAACGACGCTTCTCGATTTTCCTTCCATCAGTTTCGGTAACCACGATAACGGCACCACGACGTCGACAATCCAAACGTTTTCTTGCTCCGTCTTCCGCGACGTCGCTTTAAAATAGACGATCCCTCCCGACGAAAATGAGTTCGCGAGCGAACGATCCGTCGCGTCATCGGGAAATAGAACCGTTTCGTTAGTAAATTTTACAAAAGTTCCTTCCTCGATTTCGATAAAACCGAATTCCGTTGACTTTGATACCGGCGCGATTTGTTTCAAACCGACTTTGATATCTGATTCTTCCACAACCTCCGTCGTCTCGTCATCACGGCTGACGAGATCGGTGGTGTTTTCGTCGTAAACGAGAGATGAGAAATCGTACAGTTTGTTGAACTGCGGCAACAGCATGGCGCTGATCTTGACGTTTTCCAACATTTCGAAACCCGGTCGGAAAGATGCAACTTGTCGAATGAGTCGATTAATCTGCCAGAGTCTGAGGCGACCTCCGGCTCGCTTGACGTGGAATTCGACGAAATAGATCAGAAACGCTTCAACCCCCTCATCGATGGAACGTTTCTCTGTCGTTCCCTCGCTTTGGCCAACGGTTTCAACGTTTTCACTTGCAGCGGGTTTATTTAAATCCACGTTAAACGCGTCGTCGTCGTCACCGACGTACTCGACGCATCCGAACTCGACCTTAAAATGACGGGGCTGTCCGAAGATTATTTCCTCCAGTTCTATCTTCCTCACGCGTCCGACTTCCCCGCCGAAATTTACCGCCATCAGCGCCGCCACGGCTGTTTTCACGGGCAGAATTCCGCCGTGACGGTCGAGCCAATATTTCAAGATGGACAGGACCGTTCTTTCCTTTTTTTCTCCGCAACTTCCCGATGGATCGCAGACCAAAGTTACGAAATTGTTATCGTGCACCTTAAACAGCTCGGGGTGCTTCCGAATCAGTTCCGCGATCGCGATTTCCTGCGTCTGGTCGAAGTCCGTCAGACTTCCTAAAAACAGCGCGTCTTTTCCGTACAGCTGCTTCATGGTTTCCCGGGTTCGAACCCTTTCCGTAAAGAGCTCTTGCACGTCGTAATCTATTTCGGCAATCTGTTCTGCAGGATTTACCAGCGTGATGTCGTCGTTCGCATCGATCAGGAAGACTTCGGGATGCTTCGTCACCAGTTTGCGTATTTCGTATTGCGTCGTGTAACCTCCGACGTATTCTTTTCCTACGCAAGCGATCAGCGTCGCGATGTATCCGTGGATCTTTCTCGCATTAATCGTTCCCTTTTCCCTCACGCACTTTTTCAAGAAAGTAAAAACCGTATCCTCGATGGCCGTGGATTTTTGTTGAGCTTTTGCCGACGTTGCATTGATTATATGAATGATTCTAGTTCCTTCGAGTTGAAACATATTATTAAATTTTTCTAGTAAAGCCACTAGAGCGACCGGATTTCGATATCCTTCCATGAAATTGCGGCCTTTCTCCATGACGACTTGAGACATGTAGTTGGGGAGCGAAGTGGTTTTAACCCTAGAGCAACCCTTGGTGACCCACAGTCCGAAGAAATAACGGGCGATCTCCAGTTCTCTCAGTGAACTGTCTTTGAGTTTATTCATTTCTTCCATATTCGGAGATGAATCGGCAGAACTGCTTCTAATTCTGATGGAAGATGATATAACTAACGATTTGGTGACGTAGTTTTTATCTAGAAATAAATAAAGATTACTCTGTATTATTTCATAATTATCGCAGACTATATCAGTCTGTCATCACGTAACTTCAATGTTTAGATTGCTTAAAGCTTCTAGCAGACGTATGAGTGAGGATGGCGTTTCTCCAACGCTGATTAGCGCCTAATCAACGATTAAAAGTTAACGGTAGTTTTCAACATGGGGATATCCTATCTTTAAACAACCGTTACCTTTTAATCGCTGATCAGCGTTGGGGAAACCCAGCCTAATGAAAAGTATTAGTAAAGATATTGGTATTTTTGATCAGGCAGGTTTGTATCGTCTACGCAAGCGTGGTGTAACGTCACACCGCGCCAGGTTTCCCCACACAAGCATGCGCAAAACGTCACAGTTTCTCATCTACCTTAAGACTCGTCCGTCAAAACAGACCTTTCGTATTGCACGATCTGACGAAAAACGGCTGCATCTTCCGACATGAAAATT
>JAQFYH010001011.1:0-10528 GCA_034694405.1 Scolopendrellopsis subnuda
AACTGTGTGACAGACATGACACAAAAAAGTGTGACAGACATGACTTCAAAATTTGCATAGGGTTTTTATGCAAATTTTAAATAAATTCGTTCAAAACGTTTAGTTTAATTATTTTTTTCGAATTATTATCTTGATATTCATGTCATTGCCATCCATGCCCTTCGTTTAAAACCTTTAGTTTAATTATTTATTAAAATTTAAAAAATTTCATTTTTTTTCCTTGTCCACTTTCCCGTGAAATTCACCATTCGGTAGATATTTGTACTAATACACCGGTACAGTACTGCACAGAGGTTGAGTAGTCCCCCCCCCCCTTCTGCCATTTCGCGAGGTTTTCCAATTATTTCTAAATGGTCGCTAAATATAATTAGGCTACAATCTAAAATACATCAGTTCCTAAATTATAACGAAGCAAAAATTACGTAGAACTGTGCAGTGTGTACACTTGTGGGCAGGAAAGACCGAAAGGCGGATTATTTTTCGAAACACCTGTAGGCCTACTCGAGAATGAAAAAAAAATTCAATTTAAATTTCGCGAACGAAATTTGAATTTTGTTCTTTTCTGGAGTACAGGCTACCATGCGCGGTATTTCGTGTTCCAAATTCTGTATAACCTGCTCTAGTATAGTTCGTATTATTATACAGCATATAACAGTGTTTGTATTTAAGAGTAGACCACTAATTAATTAATTACTGCATTCAAACAGTGCGAATAATAGGACAAAATACGGTCAAAGGATACGGAGTAGGAGTGTAGTCCCTATGATAATTCAGCTACGTTTCGGCTTTCGTTTTGATGCTTAAAAGTTTGTACCTTTTGTACTGTGACGACTGACGAATAGTCCCTTCAGGGCCGATTTTTCCATATCAATAATTGTAAAAATTAAACGTCATAAAGCCTTTACGACTCTGGAATAGGGGGATGCAAGTTTAATTAAGTCTGTTGGTTCATCGCCCAAACGCATTTATATTATTATTTGTTTTAACTCCTCGCCCGTCGAGTAATTGATGCAGCAAGTGAGTGATACTGCCAAGGGGAAATAACGGCGAAATGTAAACAAGACTCGCTCGTATAATATAATCAGTCTTTAAATTCTTATATAATTTATACAAAGAAAAATAAATTACACGAATAGCCTCCTTTGCCTCCCCCTCCCCGAAACAAAGTATACATTATCATCTAAACAAAAATCATAGCAATTTGTATCTCCAAAAGAATATTTCGATCCGTAAAATACTTCGTACCGAAACAACCGAATCAGTTACCACGTAGAAAATTACAAAAAATATAATTAATAGTTTATGAAAATTGAGAGCTACTACTCGTATCTCCCACCAAAAACATCAATCAACGTGATCAAACGATTCGAGTTCGAAAATAGACGTCATTCGGCAATTCGTTATGAGTAAGCCGAGCGCAAATTTTGCATTGCATTCTGCCGGCCATTCTGTCAGACTGAGCAATGTTTCAAGACCTTCGTTCATGAAAGGGAAAAAAAAAAAACCTGGAGTGACGCGCTCTTTCCATTTCTTATGCAGGACCACATTGGCAGTATAATACCACTTTTCATCCGCTCAGGATGAGTTCAACCAATCAGAAGGCCAGATTTCAAATTCTTTGTAAAATGAATTAAAATGATCTCAAATACCAATTTAGGCAATCAAGACAAGTAATTCTTTTATCTTTTTAACAAACTCAGTGAACATTGCAACGGCAATGTGGTCCTTTAAGATAACCAGAAATTCTTTTTCCAAAACAACCCAAAATACCCCGTAGGCTAATTATTAGGCCCACCAGTGGTGCCCATCCCCCCTGAGGCGCACTATATTTTTGCTAAGTTTTCCTCGTAGTGAATTTTCATTAAAACGTCGTATTTTATCAATCTAAACAACACTTCGAACTAGCCTACATGTACGTACTCTATCTGATTTCGGTTTTTACATCGAAAAATGTTATTTTAATACATGTTTTCATTAAAAATGCTTTTTAGCTTTTACAGATTTTCTTATAAAAAATGTTTGTAACCTTGTACATACCTCTGTTCTTACTTCGGTTCATTATTATGCCAGAAAAACTTTGAAACAGAAAAATGCTTTCAATGCTTTTTGGGTACCCTACTTATAATAGAGTGCATTTTAATTTTTAAGCATCCTCTTGCGATGTTCTTGAATGGGGCAACATTGTGCATTAGACGTCAAATAACTCTTAGTGAATGGGCACAGAATGACACCGTAAAAAGATGCCTCGAAAATGTCGTAATACAGCAAAAACCGACATGGACAACAACAAAAAAAAACTCGTATAATCCGCAGTTTTCGAGAATACAGCAAGATCATACTGGGTAGTCAAATAAAAGCCTCTCCTCCATTTCGGCTTTCAAGCAATATCCATCCTACGTAACAGCATCAGATGTCAAGTTAGAGGCCCGTTTTTTGCCACATTTTCTTCGCTCATTCGGCAACAGTTTGTTAGTAACAAACACCTGATTTCGCGCGAAGAAGAAATTGAAGGGAGAGGAAGACCGATCGATGAAGAATAACAAGTGCATATATACAATAATACGTAAGACTGTTTATTCCAAACTCCTCTAAATGAATACTGTCACGATTTCTCCAGACGAAGTACTGAGAAACAAAAGACATTACGGAGTGGCTGAAGAAGAGACATATATAAATTCAATCGCTCGAAACGCGCGCAGCAATTTCTCCAAAGAAATAAATAAGGTTTTAAATCCAAAAACTTACCAAGATTTACGAAGACGATTCTTTCTTGGCAAAATGTTTACGTTATAAAATATGTGTTTCGAAACTACAGAAACGCGAATTTCGGACAGAAAAACGGTTTTAAATCTTTCTCGTACCCGGGCGTGTCACCTTCGTGCACAAGAAAACTTGGGACAAGATATAGTCATAAATTGAATCAGAATTCAATTTTAGGTGATACAGTCCTACTCGCAACAGTATATGATGGGACTGGATGCTGTCTATCTGCTACAACGTGTGTGACTGTGTCTCGAAATAGAAATTGAAAAATTGATATTTTTATCATCCAATAATAAATGGTTTGAACGGCAATAGCAACTAGAGCGGTCGCTACGTTCCTTGAGAATCTATATGCGTCGATGTGCCTATACGACGGATATAGGCTATACGTTGATGATCGGCACTTTTCCTATCTGTTTCCGTAACTCGAAAGGTAAAATTTGCTAAATTGCTGGTATAAAAACTGACAGTTCAACTTCACACAATCTTGAAGTTCTAATATCATTCCACGAGATGGGGATTTATAGACCTTGCCAACCAATTGGACCAAACCGATCCCATTTTCAATAAACATTCATGTGAGGGATTGTGAGGGGGAGAATACCGTATATTGTGAGCAGTCGACACCGCCTATATAACGGGTGACGCAACTGACAAGAGCGTTTCAATTCTTAAAGCAGTCCTTCTCCACAATATACATTATTACGGTATACAGAAAGATTGGCAATATTTCGACATCAGATATCTCGAATAAATTTTCTACCTTTCGGATATTATGTACTCGGAAATATAAAAGTTTATCGTGGAAGAAAAGGAAAAAAAAAAATCTTTTGTGCTGTAGATCATATTTTTCATTATCTGTGTCTTGCACTTTTGTCTGATTAAGGTTCTTCGACGTATAAGTTGAGACATCTTTTCTCGTTCGTCGCGTATATGCGTTATCACGGCCCGGGTTGCCATTGTCTCTGGGCATGAATACCAAATGACAAACTTCCGACACTATACGGTATTCAGGGATGGGATATATAGGAAATGCAAAGGGAGAGTATAAAATGTATCGACTTGCGAGTTGCGTCACTGATCAGTCACTCTAATAACAATATTCTCATAGTTTAAACTGACAATATCCCCCCCCCCCCATTAATATGCAAGTACAGTACTTATGGAAACCTTACGAGACTTGGGCATTGCAATGCTACGCATTTTTAATCGTGTTCGTTATTGGAAGTTGTACCGTATATTTTTGTACATAACTTCCAATAGCAAAAGGACTGATAGCTTTCCTAAGCCAATCGCATCAAATTTTTTTAGACATAATCAAATCTAATTTGCATTTGGCGTAATTCTGCATGCTTTAAAGTAGCAGTCTCCTCTTGTTATATAAAATTGAAATTTTTATCTGAACCGCTCGGTACACCACCCCTCCCATATACGGCACTGGGGTTTTGTACATCACACTGTTTAAAAAACTCTATGCTCCTTCTCGTGGAGTTTCGAAGAACACGCGTCGACTCGTCGAGATCATCTAGCACATTCCTACGGCTTTAAAACTTTTATAGCCACATAGATAACTCAGTAGGCTAGCCAAAACATTAATATAATCCACCTGGAATATGATATGAAGAAATATCATCTTCCATATTTCTTAATCTAAAACTGTCTGTTTCTTTCGGTGTAAAAGTTAAGACACCGTATCGCGATGCCAATTTATTTTTCTAGAGCTAACGCACCCAATTTATTTTAGGTTTGAGTTTACACGTACGATCAACCCGGCGCCACAACAGATCCAAGAAAATTGTTGGGATACACGCTCTATAAAAAGTCAGCCACACATTTTATTATCTTACGGTACTTAATTAAAAAAAAAAAATAGTCCGTTCATGCTTAAAGGAGTAGATAAAAAAGATCCCCCTCTTTACCTATAAAACACGTGCTCGTGCGTTAGTTCCTGAACGTATTTAAAAACGTTAACGCTAATTAACGCAAACTTACTAGTTACTATATGAGGAAAGAGCAACTTATTATTGGTATACGGCATACGGCCCTGTATTCTACAGTCTGAAAGTGAATGAAAAGCGAATAAAAATCAGTTTCTCCTTTCGGGCAATTTCCCATCCTGCTTACGAAATCTCCACGCGAGCGAGTGGCGCTAAAATTACATTTCAGTCTTCGGTTACTGGTTTGGGGTTGGAAGGGACTTAAAAGAAATACACTAGGAACATTTGCTCTGCTGTTTTTCGAACCCATCACAAAACAATATAATGCAGTATGAAGCCCAATCTATTGTGCATCAGAATTCAACATATACGATAATACGGTAGGGGGTATAAGCTTTCTCCGTATAGGTACCGTATGTTTTTTTCCACGTGAAATACCGTTTTTTTTTTAATTTTTTATTAGTGTAGTTTCATATTTTCCTTCGTTATTTTGTTATAAGGAAGTGCAAATTCCGTACGAATTTTAGCAAACAATAAATTCATGCAAAATCGTTTAAATATTAAAGAAAGCAGCTAAAACAGTCATCTGACATCTGCCGAGTGATTTACAGGGGTAGGCTATAAAGTTAACATAATGTTTTGTATACTGGACATAGTCTACGATTCAAAGTAACCGAAATTCCAACTGCGCTACGCACAAAACATTACGTGCATTTGTACAGAATGTGCAGTCCATAGCCTAACTACGGCGTTTTAGTCAGTGCACACGTAACCGATATAATTTCTACGCAATTGTCGAGTCCGTATAAGTAGAGTATACGGGTTCAATATAGGCCTATATCCTAACATAGCATACATCGAATTCTGTTTTTAAGCTGCAAGTAAGATCTCATTATCACCAACTTGTCTAGTATCCTCCCAGTTCCAATCAAGCCGTAGCAAATGAAACAGCGATGTTCGAGTTGGAAAGCGAGCGTAAAATCATTCATCTTCTCAGCACCACACAAAACGAGCGTTAAAATGCAACTTCCAAACCCCATCTGCAGAAAAATTCGCCTCTCACCCACTAATTAAGTAAATTATTATTACTTACTGCGTTTGTAGCGTAATTTTGACGTCTACGATCTATTGTTCCAAAACAGTTTCGAACTCTGAGTCGGTAAAAAATTGTGGATAAATTTCACGTAACCGACGGAAGGAAAAAAATATTACCGCATGTCAACAAGTTTTTTTTTTTTTTTTGAATCTGTAGAATTGATGCCAAAACCAGAGAGGGGAAAAGCAACTTTCAACGTACAGTACGAAAAAAATGCGCAACTTTTCCGATCTGATTCTGTCAGATTCCGTCGGAGTACAATCAGATATTCGAAAAAACGACGGACAATATTGCAAAATGCGAGTCTTCCAGCGGAGAAACCACTTCCAGATGCTGGCGAAAAAGTCGCGCAGAAATATATAAATATATATATATGAAATTGCCCGCTGGCGCTCCTTTCCGAAGATGTATATACCGCTTAAACGAGAGAAGGGTATTATAACAATAGCTGAGCTCTCAGGATAGCGCAAGTTTCCGGATAAACCGTGTGGCGCTTCGGTTTTGCAATATCTTGCGTCCGATTGGTAGTCGAGAAAACGGGGGGGTTTCAAAACAGAACGGCTGGAAGAGAGAGAGAGAGAGAGAGAAGAGAGAGGTGCATTGCGCAGTTGGGCTTTCCCTCGCTGAAGCGCCGCCAGTGACTGCAAGTAAATATTCTCTTTTCTCTCTTTCTTTCATGATCTTGAAACTGGATATTTTTTGCCACAAGGTACATTAAAACCATCAACAATCTTATCTGGACGGAAATTTTCCCGTCTCATATACTAAACATGCCCAACGATTTGTGAATTAGCCTATTTCATAAGTCGACACAGAAATTGTGGCAACGTGATCGTCTTCGCAATCCAACCTATCATAGGGCGGACTGTACCGAGTATGTAGGACGCGAAGAGAAAAACATTTCTATAAACCTACTCTTCGGACGAGTACAACTGTAGGCTACATAATAGGCCTATAAAATATCCTTCGCGTGAAATAGTTATTTCTTATTGCGCCTGCATAATCCTATCCTAAAAAGAGGAGCAATAGGAGCCTACTGCAAGGAAAGCCATTCTGCACTGAGTGTAATAAATACCCAATAAGGTTAATTAGGAAAGGTGACCATTATGACTATCATAGACTGCTGCCGCTAGCTGTAATTTGGGGACTTGCCGTACTTCCTGAATGGTGACTAAATAAACGTGCAACTGCAAAGGTTGTCAACAAAAAGGAAATCAATTTAGAGATGTTTTCTATGCAAGTAGACGAAAATAAAATAGCCTGGTGGCGTGGTGGGTCTCTTCGTTGCCCCAGTCAGCTGCAGCAGACAACTGTCGACGATGAATAGGCCCTACTAATGAGTTGTAACTTGTAGGCCTATGTACTATTAGAGGTTTGTGAATATGTTCTTTAAACTTTACTCTAATGAACATGATACCGGAGAGGGTTGTAATGAGGCTTGTATGCAGGAAAACGTGGAAAGTTTTTGGTCAACCTTTTTTTTTTAATAAATTCAAATGTAATTAATGGGTTTCTAACGACATTGTGGCCTTGCCCCGAAAAAAGTTGTATATGCAAAATGCTTTTTTGACATATCTGTGAATATAATTGGAGTTCTTTGATTATTTCTGTGAATATTACAGGAGAGATTGAGTTGATTGAATATTAAATATTACAGTAAATTATTAACTTATTCATAGCCATTTCAAAACACTCATTTTGCAGACGTTTTTCGGGACAAGGGCAAAATTTTAAAACTGCATAAAATTCTTTCAATTTCAAACCCTCTTCTCACGCGGAGAGGGTACAGGATAGAGGAGAGCAGACATAAGAATGCCAAATGAGGGTCTATCAATATTAAGGTCATCCTCCTCCAAGAAACAGTGATGATTGAAGAAAAGATAATATCTTCCTCGAGAGCGTGAAGTTTACTGAAAAATGCAAAATAAAAATTTATCAATGCAGACCCTGATTAAATAGCTGCAACACTCTTTGGACTACATCAGGAGACTCGAAATTTATAATCAAGCTGGGTACGCAATGTTATAGAAAGAAGCTGGTGCTTTTCGATCTCTGGCAGCTGCGCGCATTCTGAATCCGAACAAACGGATTTAAAGTACCGTGGGAAAAGAAAATAAAGGATTTAGCAACAAAAAAAGATTGGATTTGTGCCGCAAAATTCACGTCTTAAGCGCCAAATGTTGAATTTGGCCCAAAAAGATGCTGCAACATCTTAACCCGTCATTCGAATGCAATCCCGATGCTCGTGCGCTCTTTTATTCACCGTCTTATAAAAGAACTGAAAGGAAAACAAGAAATAATTCCAGCAGCGAACGAGATATACCGGAAAAGGAAACAAATCAAACTGGCAGAAATATTATAAATGAAAGGAAGTATTTTGAAAGTTTTTTTTAGACTTACGAGTTACGCCCGTATATTATCGTTCGCGAATCGCGAGGAAGGGTTACGGGGGACAGTGTGAATCGCATGCACTATCCTCCTTGGTTACCCTCCCCAAACGGCGGGTCCGTTGGTGAGGTACCATATTCGGACAATCCTCCTTAGAGGATCCAAATTTTCCGGGTTCTAATTCAGGGTTCTCACGAGCGCGAACTTTTGCGGTCTTCCTATACAACTATACAGAGTATACTCCAAATCAGGGTTGGCAAAAATGATGTATTATTACAAATAATACATAATTTTGTATTATTTGTTAATTTAAGTAATAGCCTACTTCATTTTTTGACAAATTGACTATTATGTATTATTTGAATTACAGTACCTAATAATGCAAATAATAGGCCTACATAAGAATGAATTATGTGTCAAAAAATGAAGTATTATTTAAGTTATACCATACTGATAATTAAATATTTAAATAATAAAATAAAACAAATAATACATAAACTTTACCAACCCTGCTCCAAATAGTCGAAAGAAAACTCCCGAAAGGTCACCAAATTTTTCGCCCTCACCGAGGGCCCAGGGCTAGAACTCGGTGAAGTCTATACTAGATTGGCGAGCAGCTAGTAGGCTACGAGAGTTCCTAACATTGGTTAAAAAAATTTCTGCCAAGGTTTTCGGGGCAATAACATTGCGAACAGTAGAGAAGCGCAACGTGCGTGTGTATTTCACGTTGCGCTTCTCTACTGTTTTAATGTCAGTTGCAGTTGGCAAAATAACTGGATCTTCCTGCAGTCACTGGCAACGAAGTGCATAAAATATAAGAAAGGAAGAAACAACAAAATCCTCTAGGACGGAAAAAAAGAGGGTTCAAAAACTTTTTGGGTTCCCAGAGTGGCAGAAAGGGGTTGCATAGTGAAGTAGCTCTGAAGCTTTGCATAATGCTTATCAGAGAGGCAGAAACAGTCATTACTGGCTGGTCCTTGAAATCTCTTATCAATGAGGAACAACTGCCAATTTGTGGATGATAACGCATTTAGTTTGATTCAATCCCGAATGTATTAGCTACCAACATGGAAATGGCGTTAAATTTCATAGAGACATCCATACAGTACTTGAAACTAATCCAATAATACTGTACTCAAAGTACGATGGCTGGCGGTGCTCTCAATTCGAGAGCCCTGAGCAACTTCACAAGACTGACAACCTTCTCCAAATAATCCCAACTGCATAGTGTGGACATTGAGCTGTACACACACACACTCGCACATTATCTACCTTCGTGATTAAAAGATGATCTCCAACGTAATAACAATGTAAATATATTCAGGAAAAATAAAGAAAATTACCACTTCGGCATTGAATATAGGACGCAACTTAATGCATATTTTCTTCGCGAGAGACTATACAGTATGAACAGTTGTAGTAACAGTAGCCTACACTGTCTGTAACCATAACGCACCAAGTCTCGCGCGAAGCAAAGCTGCATAATGTCGGCGTCGCTATTTCAGTGCCAAAGTTAGCAATTTTCCGCCGAACTGGTGATTTTTCTTTATTCTTCCCGATATTTTGAAATCAATATAGGGCCTAATAAAAAAAAAATAAATATCTGCACGCCTAATTTCGATTAACCTATCCCTCTAACAGCCAGTTTCGCCAATCTTTACATGGTTAGTAAATAGTAAACCCGCGGTTAGCGAGTGGTGCAGCAAAAAAATTATTTTCTCTATCTCTCAGCGCGCGCTGTCACTGGCAGCCTCTGACAAACAGGAAATAATTTTCTGCTGCACCACTCGCTAACAGCGGGTTTACTAACCACGTAGACGTGAAACTGGCTGTAAATTTCACCTCTTTGGAAAAAAAATCAAACCCACGAATCAGACTACTCAGCTTTCCAACTTTGAACAACTTTCTTCTCAGTTTCCGTTTGGGCAGCCTACTCGAAAAGGAGTCATGATTGTGATAGGCTGATTTGAATTTATTAAGTAATAAACTGACATAAGTTTGTTGCTAAAATGAGTAAAATAATGTGAACCAAGTCAACCAACTGAACAAACACCGTTGAATTTCGAAAAAAATCCAAACTACCAAAAGTCGATAGATACGCAAGTCAGCAACACGAGATCTTACTAATCGAAACTCGTAGATAGGGAAACTCCCGTTATGTGACAAACAGAGCCGTGCAATGAGCCATAGACAAACATCTGGTGTCTTTTATCTATGATTGTGATTTTTCTCTCTCACGCATAGAGATCTCGACCGTTCTTCACTTTTCCTTGACAAGCAGAGCCACCGCGCGTCATCAAAGAAAGTTACTAACTTCGACCGGAGTTGGTTTCAAAATTTAACA
>JAQFYH010001012.1:0-10527 GCA_034694405.1 Scolopendrellopsis subnuda
CCTGAAGCCCTTCGTCTCACCATGTATAAAAGCATTGTTCGCTCTGATTGGTCGAACGCCGATGTTCCCTGTTATGTGATTGGTCCAACGCAACGTGAACGGACGCGGTGAAAACGAACCCGTATACTCGCGGGCGATAAAGTACGTATCACACGCTCTTCCAAAACGGCGATTCCGAATGGCGCAACAGAAAACTGGTTTCAAACCTAAACGATCGCACTGAAAAACTGGAAAACATTATAGGGATGATTCTGAACGCGCCTTGGGCAGACTATACGGTATATACAAATACAATGTATGTAGTTTGTGGTGATTGTGTTCTTCCCGCCGATCGCCCGTAGGCATGACGGCTTTTATTAACTCTCAAATTGGGGCGTTGCTAATTTTTAGACCATTTCGGGTCCTCAATTACGTGGGGCTCTGGGAACTGAGCCCTAAACAAACATCCATGCCTTATCCGGGATTCGAACCCAGGGCCTCTGTGGTCTCGTGGTTGGTAACCGGGCGTCTAACCACTTGAGGGTGGATTATACACGCGCCATTCTCCTTGGTCACCGACCATCCCGTGGGTGGCGAGTTCGAGTTCGGCCAAAGAGGATATCCCACTTCTGAGAGACACAACAGTATCAACGACAGGACTTGGTATTAAAACAATCGAGGAAGAAACACTGGGTTATAAAATACCTGAATGCAAGCCTTTCGCAGGTTGACGCAAAGCCCGTCCGGATCCTTGCTATAGTGTTCAACCAGTTCCTGCAGAGTTCGGAATGTAGTGCGACGTGCGATGAAGAATCCGCCTTCGTCCAACTGCCGAATTCGATAGTGTTTCACCGTATCACCGTCTCTGACTGCAAAGCAAAACGTTTACATTCATAAATAACTTACTATTATCTAAATAAGTCTCTGAATTACTGCTTTATTTGATTCAACTCACTTATATTATTATCGTTTTGCGAGAAAGTGTTATGGGGACAGGGTGGACGAATACCTGCGCCATTCTCACCCCAAATTGGTGGCGGGCTGGTTGGTTATGCACAATTTACACTGTCGGTCATTTTTTATAACTTCGGCTGGCTTACGCGTTCGTTTAGTCGGCGGCTTAGCCGGCTAAGTCGGCTTATTTCTCTATTTCATTATTGAAAATTGCGAAGAAAATAAACTTTTAATCGGCGGCTGGCGGCTAAGCCGCGGCTGGCTTAGCTAAAAAAAAACCCGGCGCGGCTGCGGCTTCGGGGTCTATGTCGGTCCGACTTACGACTTACGAACGCGCGTGCCCAGTTGTCAGATTTTTAAGCTGCATATGCGGCGTTCGTAAGTCGGTGGATGTCGGTAGACAAATAAACCGGCCCGAAATCGTGTAAATTTTGCATTATTCATGGGCCAAGGTCCCAAGGATGATTGATGACTAATGAGAGGATCCAAATTTTGCCGGTCACGGTCTTTTACCGTGACACAATCGAGACCCGATCGAGGACTGTCGGAGTCCTCCTACGCTCCAAATAGTCGGGAGAAAACATTGGAAGGCCAACGAGTCTTTCGCCCCCGGACTCGGTTCTTCAGGTTTGCGCGCTATCCACTCGACCACCACGTGCCAGCCAGCTCGAAGTTTTATTTTACCTGATAGGGAGAAGTCATTCCTCCTGCTCTCGCTGTCTCGGATGAGGAAAGCACCGTGTTCGTTTTCTGGCAGTAATAATTTCTTCTCGGCTTCGATACGTTTGATTTTCCCGAAATACCATCTGCAATTTAAAAAAAAAAAACATTATGAAGTATTTCGCATTAAATTTTCTACATATTACAATTAAATATTCCTTCCTAAATATTGAATTGAAGGCAAGCGGTACGACTTCATACCTCGTACATCGCTACCTGCAGTAATGCATAGATTTGAACTGCAATTATTCACAGAATAATGCATAAAAAAATGCCGGTAAGACGCAATTTCTTTGATTTTTTATCATAAAATGCATCATCAGCGTGTGACGACTGATGTAAGAGAAAAGAAAATTTAATTTGTATCATTCTGCAGAATCCTACGTAGGCTATTCAGGATGGTCAGGGGTAGACAGGGAGTAATATTGATGACCCTAATCCTGGAACCGCTCTAGATTCGCCAAAAATTGTCACAGATGGCGCTGATAGGCCTTGCCGACTTTATACTTTATTATTTATTCCGCCAAGGTTTAACTATTTTTATTACGTCATTATCTTAATTAATTAGCTTTGCAAACTAATATATAGGCCTATTATTTGATTTCTGCAAGCTTTAAATTTAAATTAATTTTGAAACCTCGGATGTGAATGCTAAGAATGACACTAACGCCATCTGTGGACCGTTTTTAAGGCACCGTTTCTTTTTCCCTGACCGTGGGAAAGACAAAGAATTTCCGACGTAGGCATCGCAAAAAATTATTCGTCTTTCCCACTAGCAAATAAAAAATTGAATGCATTTTCCTAATATGACTTATAAACATTTTCGTCGCGAGTTAAAGCAACCTATATTACAGTATAGGCGCGTAACTCTCCAGTTATAAAATACGGTACCTATTTTTGGCACTAAGAATGTTTTAGTTTTAGTGGTTGAGCACTTGAGACTAGATATAAAATATTTAAAAAAAAAAATTCTAGCGATATTAATGGCCTAAAATCCCGCTAATGCATAATATCAGAAGAAAGTGTGATTTTGACTGTCCCCATTACACATACTCACTGTAGTGGAACGGCAGGGTGTGCATTGTTTCATTATTTTTTTTAATAAGACGAACTCGAGTGGCAAACATTCTGGGGATTACTACACACTAGCGAGGAATAAAAAAAACTGCGAAATCTGTATAATATTTCGTAAAGGTTCTACAATCATAGCATCCAGGCATGAAGTACACGTAGCGAATAAACGATCCGCTGTTTAAATCGTTTTTGAAGCTAGTACTATCACATAATCGCTCGGATTTTGGGATTGGGTGGACAGAAGCTGGAACTATCAAGCCTTCCGTACAATGGAGAGGACTCGCAGCAAATTGTAGTTACGCACTGCCTTTCTTATACTTATTCACACCAATTGACAATCACGCACTCCCTTTTTTTAAATCACGGAAAATGTCAGGAAAGGTGTATAAGAAAGGCAATGCGTGATCGCAGTTTGCTGTCTCTGTAACTCTGGTACTCGGACATACGGAGACCAGGCGATGTAACTTACTTGCTACTATCTATAATAAGCAATTCAGTTTCATTTACGTAACTATGAGGATGTTCTTCTTTTGACATGATCCCTAAAGGACTATTTTTTTTAAAACATCTAGCCTATCACACGGCGTATGCTGACGTAACGTTTTTTTATATCTGATAAGGATGAACTCGTATATTTATAAAACTTTCAAGATGTATAATATTATTGAGCTGGAGATATCTCTCAGGTATAAATATTAAAGGAGATAAGGCCCTTCTTCATCGTGTTTATATTCGACGTATTATCTCCAAATCGTAATAATATGTAAAGGTCGAGTTACATCAACATTTTTTTTTTATCGTTTTATTTTTATTTCAAAACTGTAGGATGTTTGCGATATAAATAGTCTACTGAATACCAATAAGGCAAGACAGGATTTACATCTCTAAAACTTCAAAAATCCAGAGGTAAAATGCTGAATATTATCAAGCCTGAATATTGACAAGATTTCGTAATAGTCGATGCACCGCTCCTGCTGCTGAGTTGCGATTTTCAAGACAGTCAACGTTCTCTCAATCATCTACTGTACAAAATTTCAATATCCCGTAATTACGAAATCAGTTTAATAATCTATCCATCTACGGACCTATCTTGTCTACTTTCAGACCGTTTACATTTGGATAGCGAAAGGAGCAGGTGTCTTCGAATTTTACCGTTCCCGCGACCTTCCACTAGCCAGTAAACTTTAGGGAATTGAGAGGCCCGGAACCCTAGCAGAAAAAAAAACCACCGATTCGTTTCCCTAAGATCTATATAGCGGACCCATTTCCCCCCTCTCTGCGTTATTTTGGAAGCTTACCTCATCGTTGTAAACCGATGCCAGTCGATTTTAACTGCGCGAAAAGAGGTCGGCGAACGTTATTCCATATTCTCGAAATGATGTATATTTAATTTCGCTAATTCATTATCCCCCAAGGAATCACCGTGTAACGAGCATTGTTACTCCCGGCAACAGCTCATCGGTTTAAATGGGACCTGTTGCAGATGATACCCAGAATAATGCGGTGCACTCATAAAGATCTATCTTTAGGACAGGTGTGTCACGTAAATAGATTATCGAAACATCCCAGACTTGGGGCAGGTTGCACCAAGGGGAATATAAATAAAATAAGGTTTTTACAGAACAACCAAATCCAATATCCTGGGTCAACTATACTAAATTAAATTTTAAGTTTTTACCGCCCGAACAGGGATATCCTGCGCAGTACAATTTCCTATCGTATAAGTGAAAGGACCCGGAAATGCGAGCGCATTAAATAGCCTACAATCAGAAACCGTTCTAAATAACTTTCCATCTCTCTCTCGGCGATAAATTACCGAAATCCTGGAGGGAGGTCTGGAGAGAACAGACAGAAAAGCTCAACACAGATTTATCTGCGGTGCAACCCGCAGGTAGAGCAGTTGGAGGGCGGCCAGTGTTTACGTAACAAATTCGGGAAGATGGTCTTCTTTAGTCATTTTACAAGGAAATAAAACCTAATCAAGGCCAAGGTATTTCGCATTTTGATTTGGTGACTGTTTTATAGAACCCATTCTGCAAACAGGACGAAAACACGCGGAGCCACGACTGGCAGACGTCACCTGACCAGAGGAGATTTTGGAAACAGTATTTCGTAACAACAAATGCACATCAATTGCTGAATTATACAGATTCGGAAAAGTAACAATGAATGGAAACTTGTCCAGCAAATTTTGCTCCTAGTTTCCATTGAAATGTTGCAACAGCACTTGATAAATTCTGAGCTTCAATATTGTAGGTTATTATGTATAAAAAATAAATTAAGTTATTATAATAAGTTCGTGGTAGAAATATTTCTATTTAGATAATAATATACCCCGATCTGAATCGAAATCTTTTTGCCTGAATATATCATTCAACAGAGAATCCTATAACCAGTAATAATTATCTGCTCACAAACAGTATGTTCCCACATCCGTTGACATTACAGAGTCTGAACATCGGATATTCCTGATTATCCGCGTTATACCGTATATTTACGTGTGGGAATTCCTAACTAACTAATTTTTCACAATTTAAAAAAAAAAATGGTATTATTATATCTAACAAAAGTTATTCATCCATCTCGTCCTCGGGCGTCCAACTTGTCTCCTTCCCCGCAGAGAACTTTTCATACGGAATTCTGAATCTGACCACGTGTTTATGCCAGCTGGATTGTGACCTTTCAATTTGAAGAAGTAGCAGCTCGACTCCGAGAGAAATTGAGAATCCCGGATACTAGTCTGTTACGAATCCTGTCGAGTAGGATCGTTAGTTCGTTACCCCAGCAAATGCAATCCTTGAAATAACTTCATCTCGGCCCCATCGTTTTATTTCCAGTTAAATTCACCACCCCGAATAACAGAATTAACTCGAATAAATAAAGTGCGGCTTTCAGGTTATTTTATACTCCGTATTTAGGGGAAAAAAAAAAGGCTCAGACATAGTTAGCATTCACGAACATGAAATATTAAATTTCACGCAGGCGTATTAGCCTTGATGTTAATAAACCCCACCCTTAAACATGCGCTGGTATTAACGAACTGTAGCTATTATCGAATTAACTTGCCTTATGATATTTATAATACACAAGCCGACCTCAAGGGGCTAATAATTGTGTTGTCCATACTTGCGATTTTCAAATAAAGTTTTCCCCCTAGAAATACGATTTTTTTTTCTTATTTTTTCCTCACAGTTATCTGATTGATAAATGCCGAACAGCTAGGCTACTCACTTGTCAGTACTGTAGTCCGTAACTGAGGTTACTTTTATTCACCAATTTTCTTAAAATTTGATCTTAGAACTGATTTTAATAATACAAAAATACCTAGGCCTAGTATGAAAACGGCCAGCAAATTCATTCTCCAACTGAAGTGACCAATTTTGCCAAGTTCTTGATCTCTCCGAGTGCTAGCTGACACAATATTACTCGAACCTTCCGTACATGCAGAACAACCCCACCCCCGGCAGCAACCACCCCAGGTTCGAACCTCATCATCTGCAACACTGATTTGTGCTCTATCATTCACTAAAACAAAAACATCTGATCGAACTTCCGTATTGAATTTAGTGTCGCCGCTTCGATGCAGGTAGCGCTGTGATCGAGATGATAAAAGTTGCGATAATTACAACCGCACGGACGGCACGTCACTCGAAAATGACTTTGGAGAAGAAGTACAATGATCTCCACAAGATCATTTTCTCCGTCTATGAAAGGGGCAAAGAACGAACAAAATATTCATGTTGCAGCAGCACACAAAAGTACTATAATTATAAAAAAGCCTTTAACGAAATTGCGTGCTTGCTACTTCAATAAATTATTATACGTTGTAGTTTTAATTAAATAAAAGTTAAAATTCCATTCCCAGCCACAGACGACAAAACATTCTCTGACATCTAAATTTATGGCGAATTTCCCGACCGGTCTCAGGAATCGTAATGCTAAATGGAAATAAATGAATTAAATCGACAAAAACGTGGCTGAATGATTAGAACTCTTGACTATAACCGGGGGTAGATTGTAGATAGGGAGTTTACATGTTCCTATAGACTCTTATAGAGAAAGTGAAATATCGACTCTGTGTGTACAATGACGGAATCACTGCAGCGACTTTAAATAATAAAGTATAAAGTCGGCAAGGCCTATCAGCGCCATCTGTGACAATTTTTGGCGAATCTAGAGCGGTTCCAGGGTTAGGTTCATCATACTGTATTACTCTCTACGCAAACAGACAGGACTGAAACATTCACTAAAAGCAGAACCAAAATAGAGTAGCCTATCTTGGGCTGGTAGTCGGGCTACATGGCTACTCCCAAGTGAAGTCAGTCATCGTGCTTCATTCACCGTCACCAAGAACGAGGATGTTTAAATCCACCACACATATCCTTTGTATTTCATATCAACAAACTAAGATAGAGACGTAAAACGGCCAGCTATTACGTAGATTCATTCCATCAAACGTTCTAATTCGAGGAAAATTGACGGTGTTTGCTTTATCTCGGCGCTGGAGCATGGACAATGATCGTTGTCTAGTACTGTATGATTAAACTGGCCCAAGAAGTGTTTTTCGAGTCAACCAACTGTAACCGCCTGATAAAAAAAAATTATCCGTTTTTATATCGCAAGGTTTCAAAAACAAATCCATCGCGGTTGAACCCCCTCGGGGAAATTTTCGTATACGCACTACGTAATAATTTTTATCCCCACGAGCCCCCAGATGCAACTACAGGAAACGTGTTTTTGATATCTTTTTTTCCTCAGTTTCTCCGATGCCTACGTTCCTTTTCTCAAGGCGAAATCGAGCTCGGCCGCGTTATAACGGTGAATGAGCCCGAAGGGATGTTTTTATTTTTCTTTTTTCTCCGCTCACTGTTTTGTTTCACACGACAAAAATCTGCCTTGAAAAGGTGGCGGAACCTTGAAATAAAAAAAAAAGGTTTTTAAATTTCTCTCTCTCTCTAAAGGATGAGAAGATGAAGATGAGCGCGTCAAGTTTCCATTTTCATCTGACCTACACTCTAAACGACGGCCTCACCGCGATGGTCAGAAATTTGCGTTTTACAGTACGTGCGATATGTCACAGATTTACCATAAAGATTAACATTTTTTCTAAACAATATTATGGAAGTTACTATTCGCGAAAGAACCCAGCTACGATTCCGTTTTCACCTAATCCTAGATTTTATAATATTAGTTTACAGTTGGATAAAAGTTGGGATGAAATCAACTTAATTTTCTCATCAGTGAAAGTGAACGAACCCAAAGCTAGTTTGTCATTGAGCGGTGAATTACGGCAGTAAATCTACAGTATAATACAGAAGTTGACGAAGCCGCGAGGACAAAATGGAAAAAGAAAACTTCATCCGGTCTTAAAGTAATCTTACTAAAAATTAAACAAAAAGCCCAATACAGTAACTGAGTATACGATGAAAATTTCGAATTTACAAGCGAACTAACTTGGTTTTGACACTTCGAGTATGTGATTTTTTTTATAAATAAAACCGAAAAAAAAAATTACACGAATAGGGCATCTATATAGGTTTTGGCATTCAAACGTTTCAGAAGTTAATTATCCATACACGAGATCTGCTACTTGCCATCTTCGCAGTTCTCTAGCCGTTTCGTGTTGTACACGAACGCACTTATTCTGCTACCGTACAATAAATCAATGCAGGGACGTGGAATATATTATTAAGCTGTCAAGAGAAATCAGCGATCTTCTCAGCAACAGCAGCGTGGTAACAAAAAACCAGCATACCGAATTTTAAACAAAATCTACTGGGAGGTTGGAATACCGCAAAATCCATCAACAGACACAACCCGTTAAGAAAGGGCAGTCCTTCTATAGATACGTATACGCTCCATAAAAGTCACTAAATAATCCAGTTGCAATCACTCGAATCTTGAAGGTGGAGGCCCTTGCGCAAGGGTTACAGTAGCCTATTATTAACATCAAGTCTAGTTTAGAGATGTGCTGTCAGAGAAGTTAGAGGCAGAGTCGCCAGCTGCAGCCAAAACTGTTTCGGGGGGACTAAGGTGATGTTACTTTGAACACGAGAGAATTATGATAACGAGAAACGAGCTCGACTCTCGACGAGAATCCCCCTGCTGCTCAAATTGGGGAAAGAAAAAACGCTCGCCAACAGCAGATGGTTACGAAGCATTACGTAACAATCTTCATAACTGGGAAACCCTAACATTCCACTTGATTATAATTCCCCCCTCCTCTCCCTTCCCTTTCCCTCTCCAGCATAGCCTACTCTGTCTCTATAGCAACAACACATTTTGAGCTCTAATATTCCAGTTATGTGGAGGGACTTTGGGTATTTTGAACCAAAATTTTTTTCCGACAAAACAAAGACGACGGTGCAGAAGTTTTTAGGTTTGAAAACATAAATGCTCATTTCAGATCTACGCAATAAAACAAACAATATTAAACCGAATTTCTTTCTCTGAGAGTTCAATTCATTCCGTATGATCACTTGCACGAGTCTCGGGGTCGTCGAACAAGGATTCAGTGTAGATGGTATCATTGCACAAAATTCCGCCCATCCTGTTGTTGGTGGCAGCTTCCCTAACTTCACATTCGAGAGACGAAAATGCTTCCCGATCTGCCGAATTTTCTTCTGGAACTGGTACCAGAATGAGAAGAGTATCCGCACCCTTATTGAATTTAACTTGCAACATATTATTCGGAAGCAGTTTGTGCTCGATGGCATTCTTAACCCAAACAATGTCAGAAGGTACCAATTTCTGGCCTCTGAAAACCTCGATCATTCCGTCTTCGGGCAAAAATCGAACCTTTCCACCCGTTATCTTCAATTCGAATACGTCTGATCGGCGTCCCATTCCGGTGTCTGGCGCGAGTGGGTTCGAAACTCTTTCGGCGTGGGGCTGCTGTCGCCCAGCAACCGGTGGAGCATCGCTGTCGTCATCCAGTCTACTCAACAGATTCTTCAGCTTGCTGGGATCAGTGTTGTACTTGGCGCCGAGAATTTCGGTCACGAACTTGTGGAACGCGACCGCGTCCACGTCGGATTCGTCCAACTTGTACGTGATCCGTTCCAACGAAGAAAAGAGGGCGAGGACGAACTCGATGACGTGACAACCGTTGACGAACACGGATCCCACGGTGGATGTCGACAACACGTACCGCCTGACGGGCTCGTCGCCCGCTCCAACAGACCGATCGTAAATTAACAACAAATCCCCGTCTCGAATTTCTAACTTCGCGTCGAACCAATCTTCGGATAAATCGCCGTAAGCGGCCAATTTCGCTTTGCAGTTCAACGTTGCAATTACTTTCGACATTTTTGATGGAGAAAAGTCAGACTTCGCGAAACCTTCCGGTTCGTTTCCTGTCGCAAAATATAGTCTCGAACCCAAAAACTTTAGCCTCGTAAATCCTTTACTGTTTTTACCAAGGGTTTTTTACTTGGGTTTTTACTGTTTTACGACGAGGGCGCACACATTCATCAGTCTCGGTCACCCAGCCCCCCCCAGCGTAACGGTAAACCTACGCTGTACGTTGCCACGCATCGCACTTTCAGCAGTACTGTATTCAGTACCGTACCGTCGTAACCCCAATGTGCATTCTTGGGACAGTAATACGGCTGAGAATTTTTAACCCCACAAACAATAGTAGCCTACATCAATGTATATAGATACCAAACCCGAATTTGTATATTATATCACCTAACATCCCAGTTACATTTTACCAGTTTGGTTAGATTTTTATCAAACACGGGTCGAAGAGAAATTGACTCCGACGTGAAGGGTAGACTTTCTTATTTTATAAACACT
>JAQFYH010001013.1:0-10525 GCA_034694405.1 Scolopendrellopsis subnuda
GGATATAGGGGGGGGGGGGGCCGGCCCCCCAAAAGAAATCCAAAAGGGTAAAAAAATAGAGGAAAAAGAGAGAAAAAGGTAAAATTTGCTGTTGTAAGAGACTCAGAGCTCGCGAAAATGCACCAAATTTAACTCAAAACTTAAAAAATGTTCTGAACAAACACTCTAGCCCAGTGTTTCGAGTCCGAGAGCTAAAAAATGTACCAATTTCGACTTACATGTCAAAAAAATTTTTCCCCCAGTCCCTCTGGCGGCATCGGAGGACGGCTACTGATTCGCCCCACCCCCTCGCCCCCAAAAATTTTTTTTCTAAATCCGCTACTGACTGTAACCAGTGGCACCGGAAGTATGGGACAGGGGGGGGGCAGCATCGTATTATATCTTAACAACCCTGTCAGCTTCCGGGGGGCTTCGCCCCCACACCCCCAACAGGGGCTCTCCCTGGACCCCCGCTGGGTGACTTCCGTCCCCCAGACGATTGCCCTACAGCTACAGGCTGACTTGCCCCCCCCCCCCCTTACCTCGAAACACTTCCGGCGCCGCTGACTAAATCTACCAATATTATACCATAGGTTCTGCGATTGCAACTTAAATATTGTTCTACAGAATATTAGAATCCGATTTCGTCCCACAAGAAAATAAATTGAACATCTATTTTTTTCACAGAATGTTATTTTAATCTGTATATTCGAATATTACAAAGTAAATAATAATATAAAAACATCCATAAAAATGTCCTCGTGTGACATATAAAGTGACGAATACGTTCTGGAAAAAGGATATTTCCATTTTTTTTTTTATTTAAATATTTTTAAAACTAACTGCACGTTGGTCGTTGACATAAGAACATGATGATGCGTTGCGAGTCCATACGCGACTTATAGATTAACGTTTTCAGTATAAACGTTGGCTGTTACGGTACTGCTCGTAAAATTAGAAACTTCAGCTCGAGATAGAAGTTTATCGAAACGGACGAAAGGGTAATGTCCGCGCTGCGAAGCAACACAACAAAGAAAATTCGAGGCATATTACACTGCCTAAATAGCGTTCATACTCTTGGTTTTTAAATTGAGCACAATATAATATTGGCATACGATCAAGGAAAAAGCCGAAAAATGGCGTTCCTATAACTTTAATTCCGCCACGGAAGTAGGAACGGTAAACTTTAGCCCGTACGTAAGACTATGCTCAAGACTGACTGACTGAGTATCAGTACCACCAACAGTCGATGTATACACATGTGTATATTATATCGTGGTACCACAGATCAGGTTTGCAATATTTTTTAATTATTTTTTTAATATTTTATATATTATTAAAACATGCTATCGCGAATCTTAAACTTTCCGAGAATAAGTTAGGCATTATTCTGATATAGCCAATTTCCGATTTACCGTACGGAGAATTTACAGCCCGTAAATTACAGTATCGAAAGTAATAGCTGCGTTTTCTCGATGCATGTTTGGTTACCAGACTGTGATGCGTTCTTGTGACCGAGCAACTATCTTGCTCCTTGTCAGAGATGATGCGTCTTGTAAGTTGTAACCAAATATGCATCGAGAAAAACGCAGCTATTACTTTCGTTTACGAATTAGAAATATTTGTCTTTTATAAAAATCACTAAAACTAAAACCATAGAGCCAAACCGAAGGACAGCACGTCAGTTGTTATATACAGCATCGCACAATCGAAGAAACGACGGCAATTCACTCACATGAATAATTTTTATTATTTTACGACTTCGTAATCGATCAAAATCCACTGTTCAAAAACAGTGAATCACGTCCCTATTTGCTGATGTTTCGATTACGAAGTCGTTAGATTTATCCGGGTGATTGTGGCTCTCTAGATTTTATTCGTGCGCGGTATCGTTTCCGACTGGGTTAAATAACATCCTTCTATTAAATTCGAGTCCCGTGCACGACACGGAACCGTACTGTCTCCCTTCCAATCGACCGTCTTCTTCTTCCGCGTGTTTAAAGTTATAGCATCGGTGACTCTCCTGGTTCGTCAGGTTCGCGTCGTGAACGAACCTTCCGATCAGGTAGAACTTGTTGCGATCCCAACTGGCTCCCCACGTCGCCACGCATTCCAATTCTTCAACGGCGACTTCGCTTCCCTCGACCTCCGGACACCCCTTGTAGCTGAAGAGCATTTTCGTGCCGTCGCTGCTCGGATCCAACGTGGAGACGGGGTCGGCGCAGAAACTGCCGTGTCCTCCCAGATTGTACTCGAACGTGAAAGGGGTCGTGAGCGGACACGTCACGGGCGGGGCATCCAGTCTGACGAAGGAATACGTCTTCGTGGAATGCACCCTCTCGCACGCTGTCTCTAACGGTTCCAGACCCGTGATGCAGTCCGATTCTAGATATTCCAGCACGTTCTGATGTATCTCGTGAACACTCACACACCCGTGACACTCGTCGTTCGCATATTCCACGACGAAATTATTCCCGAACGACGCTATGCAAGTTCCCCTGTGCGAAAAACTATTTTCGGTTATGGTAACTGGATCGTCTATTCCACTGTGGAACCAAGTTCCGGTCCAATTAGATGGAATTGTGCACGTTGCATTTGCTCGGGAGTTCACTGTCAGGATCAGCGCGACACACGAAAGGACAATCGGAGATGAAAAACAAAACGTCATTTTTCTTCTTCTTCTTCAGTATAAGTTCAGTCCGATCAACAGGCCAAGTGTGAAATGTTGAAGTCCTCATAACACGCTGCGGAGATATCAGTATTAGGAAATCTAAAAATCATTTTCATGACAGGTTTATGTTTCATTTACCAAAAAACCTTATCTGCGAGATATCGTGTTTCAACCATCTACTGTACATAGCAATCGGGCTACTAAATATCAATATGCAGAAAGAAGTATCATCCCCCTTGGGAGTGAACCACACCAACCTTTTTTTTTTATATTAAAAAAAGGGGCGCTGTACGTATAGCAGAAAATGAAGCCCATTTAGAACGTATACTGTATTTATTTATTATGAAAAAAATCAGGTCTGTTGGTTTTAATTAATTTGCTTAGGAAAAAATGTATTTAATTTTTATAAAATGCAGTATCTAAATAATTTTTTTGACTTCTGTAAGAAATGCCAGCTGGGTTTATTATGCCAGATCTATCAGTCGATGACTTAAATAATGGGGGGGGGGGGGTCAGTCCCCCCTTTATGATTTGTTTATTAATTTTGTGAAAACGGATATCGCTTGGTTATTTATGATGCGCTATTCACGTGATTTGTGGGATTGGTTTATAAGATAACTTACTTGCGCACCGATTGCGGATGTTGTTTTGACGATTGCTGAAGGGACTCTTCCCTAGCTCAGAATGCGGAACTTGAGAGACGGAATTTAAAATCGACTCCTGTGCGATTAAAAACAGACGGTCTCTAGCCAGAGGTTTAGTAATTTTTCTGTTGTTTTTGGCCTACAGTATTTAGCTTATATTTCAGTTAGGGCTCTAAAAAGCAGAAAATTCCCTTTTTTTTTCATTTTTTTTTCGGAAAAAAATTGTATTTTTCAGGGCTTTTTCCTATTTTTTTTTCGTAAAAAAAAAAATATTGTTTTTTCCCCGTCCTCTTTTCTGACCCGATGAGATATTTGGAACCCACTTATACTCCGTAGGCTAATTTACAGGCTTGAAGAGATTATTTTGAAGACAGTCAGAAATTTGGGGTTTAAAAAAGTAAATAATCAACTTCCATTTGGTGCATAGAAAATTTAATTTCCTATTTTTTTTTGGTGCCAAATTTGAGCCAATTGTGTGTGGGTGTCTTGAATTCATATCTGACTTCCTCTATATACTCACAGTGCAAGAGCACAGATAGTAATTTAGATATATTCAATTGAAATGTGTTAGTGCCGCTTCCGCGCTCCATAAAAGTGTGAAATAGCAATGAATAGAAATCTAATTAGTTGAGAAATTTCCCCTTTCTAAAAAAAGAATCGTTTTAATTGTTTTTAATTAATAATATATAGCCCATTGTTCAGGAAAACGTTTAAAAAAAGAAATTGGTAACAATCGTATCGTAACGTAAGTAAAACCATGATAACATCAGGACTCGCAAACAAAAGCGGCAGGCATCCGCCATTTTGAATCTGTACGGAGTATTCAGGCCTTGTGCATCAATCCTCCATTGATACAGCAATCGACGCTTCTCATAGTGGTATCAATGGAGGATTGGTGCACAAGGCCAGAATACAGATTAAAAATGGCGGATGCCAGCCAAGCAACATCACCATGGGCGTTTATGTAGTTTGCGAGTCCTGATGTTATATGGTTTTAGGTTACATGATGGTGAAACTTCTAGGAGAAGGAGGTAGCGGTATGAGGTATGACACTGCTAGTTGGATGGTGCCATAGGCCGAATTGGAGTTCATGAAATTAACACTATATTCGGGCACTGAATATCTCGCGAGGTATTCAGTGGTTCGCGGGGAACCTTTTTTTTTTTTGGTTAAATTTTCTGCCTCCAATATTTGGTCCTGAACCAGGAATACCCATCCTACTGTATATCCCAATGCACCAGCAGCTGTTCGTTTGAGTTAATCGATAGATTACGTGGCGACACTTCACCTCCGTGTATATGAAGAAATAAGTGAGAATCCAGGTGTTCTAGTCCCTGTGGTAAAAAAATTGGTTACCTTCCAGAGTTTTGTCTTGATTATTTGGAGTATAGGACTCCGATTGTCCGCGCTCGTGTCGATTGTGGCACGATTTTGATCCTGGCAAAACGTTGGATGCTCTCTGGAGTGGAATATCCTCTTGATCACCTCGGACTGTTTGGGTCAGTGACCAAGGAGGATGGCGCATGAAATCCACCCACTACCTTCTTGAGGAGAATCAGTTGAAACAAACGAACGAAGAGAATTCTTATATTTTTATACTTTTGAGATACAGGATCCGTTGTTTGTTTGTTTCAACTGTTACCCACATTATTAATCCTTCTTTCGAAGGGTAGTGGGGGCAGGGTGGCCACCCTCCGTGGCCACTGACCCCAATCGGTTGGCGATCCGATGTGAGGTATCGGCCAAGAAGGATATTCCACTCCTGAGAGGAACCAAATTTTGCCAGGACCAAGTCCAGGGATCTTTAACGTGCCACAATCGACACGAGCGCGGACAATCGGAGTCCTCCTACTCCAGATGGTCGGGAGGAAACTCTAGAAGGTCAACAAATTTTTCCCCCACCGGGGCTCGAACCCGTGACCTATAGGTTGGTATCTGACCTATAGGTCGTATCTGTATTTTTCCGAAAATCACGCCAATGCACTTCCCAGCTTTTTTGTGAAAACTTTATACCGTAAACAAAAAAAATAATGACGCTTCGGCTAATGTATATATCATATTACATAATCTAAAAGCACTCTTAATTTGGTTTTTAAAGTTTAAATCCACCAAAAAGCTAGCTATAGTGCACTGCCGCGATTTTCGAAAAAAAAAAAAAAATCAGATACGATACTTTTCTTTCATATCGTCGTCGGCGTCGTCGACGATCGACGGCGTGTTTCCAGGGTCCTGCTCTAGCATTTTTGTTTCCGGCGGTTTCGTTACGCTTCAAGATGAATTAGGATGTTTGATACGCTGGATTTTTTTTAAAGGTCGTATATTTTTATCCCCCCCCCCCTCGTCTTCCCTCCGTTACAGCGAAAACCATGACGCGCAGATATGAAAAATTCTTCCAAGACCCTGTAACGACACAATCACGGGGCCGCAGTCGCGTAAGTTTGAACTTGGTTGCATGAATGTGCAGCTCAGTATAACATGGTATGTTACACACTTTAACTTTATTGAAAATCATCTCCCCCTTCTTCTTCTGTTAGAATCTCTTTTTTTTTTTTCATGAAAATTCACGGTGAATTTGTTGACTTTTACACGGTTTCGTATATAAGTTACTCCGTGCACAGAAATGCGGCAAATGTCCGCTGTTGATAGACACATTTTTGTAAAAAAAACAAATTTTCCACTTACCCGAGAGCTACGTTACTGCATTATACTCGCGATTATGGAGTAAAAAAAAAGGTATTTGTTTTTGTAATAACGACATTTCAGTTATTATTATTGTGATGTATCGCGAAGCGTTCCCTATGAGTTGCTCCCATTGTGGGAAGACCCAAATATTCAATGATAAATATAAGAATGAACCACATAGAAAAAAATAAAATTGGCTCATAACGAAAGAGGGATTTCAAAAGGGTTGAAAATAAATGCAAAATTCCGAAGAAGGATATACGTTAAGTACACATCCCGTATACAGTACGATAGTGGCCGAATCCTTGGACCACTATTATTAAGTAACTTAATAGATTACACCGAAAATACCGGTCGTGATTACATTATTTAATGTTAATTAATGAAACAGTGGCCTCATATTCGCCCTCCCGCGACCGTTGGACTGTCAGAGAGGTATGATTCTGGTTTCGAACCCAGGATCTTGGAAACATCGAAGAAAAAATTATTTAAATTCAAAAATTGCTTCCAGCCGATACGTTTGTTTATTTGTGCATACTATAAAGTACAATATCAATTCAGTCAATAACGACATCGGGTTCGGGCGCATCATTTATCTGCTTATCGTACTGCGCAATAAAGTACACAGTGTTGCCTATGAATTTGAAACACCCTGTATCGAGGATATGAAAACTTGTTTATGTAATGTCACCACGTCGTGTGCAGCTGACACAACGCATTAGCTACTATGCCCTCTTTGGGATACAAAAAAAAATCATTCGGAGATGAAGGTTTAAAGAACACTTTATATCAGTTGTTGTACTACACAAGAACCAGGAAAACGAAACAGAAAAACTTTCGGTTTGAAAACTACTGTGTTCTATTCTGTGTGTTTTGAAATCACCTTTTGTTCGTCGAAAACCTTTTGTTAAAAATAACGTTCGTTTGTGCCGATTTTTGTTAAAAAAAAACTGAGACTCGAGTGCTCAAATAATATTATAGCCTTTACTATGTCTAATACTCCGTACTTCGTGTTGTTATTTTGTCGCTACAGTTAACAATATTATAAACTTATAAAGTTATACCAAGAATAGGAATATGTATATTATCCTATTCTTGGTTATACACAGAATTGAATACGACGTCCAGACAATTTTTCGTACTGCATGATGCTGTTACTGCTGTTAATGCAATACAGCATTGCATTAACAGCAGTAACAGCATCATGCAGTACGAAAAATGTGTACACAGTTGGCTAAAACAAAGCATCAGCCAAAGTATGGTACATTTTTAATTTTTTTTACTCTTCATCGACGTGAAAAATTTTATTCTTTTCCGAATAAGTTTACAAAAAAAAAAAAAAAAAATAGAGATTCGGGTGTCATCGTATATTATTGCGTATTCGCTCGTTACATCAGTATCATATGCGAAATATAATTTACAAATCATAAATTTACAAATTACAAATTGTAATTCGCTTATGTCACTAACAAGTCAGTGCACAACAATATGAAACTGAATAAAAACTGTAAACGTAACTGGATACGGAGCAATATTGCTGATTTATTGCTGATTTATTGATGCTGGAGGTCTCAAAGAGCCGACCCAGAACCCAGAAAACTGGGAAATAGGGAAGAAGGCAGAATGAGCTTATTGGATTGTTGGTTAGTTTGATTTTCCAATCATCATTTCTTACCTCTTTCCAACGTGTTCCCGAAGACCTTTTCTCCGGCCTGTGTCGTGCTGCAGTTCCATCGCTCGTGTTGGAATTGATATTGGCACTCGGAAATGCCCCGGCGCGCTCCTTCGCTGACGGAGGACAGGATCCGGGGATTGTTCAGACACACTTCCTGCTGCTGCGAGACCAGACCCGGAAGGGTCTCGCACATGCTGTGAGACGTCGATACCTGGTTCACTGCCGATGGCGCGCTGCTACCTAAGATTCCCAGGTACCTGCGAAAATAAATATTAAAATCTTAAAATCAAGTTCCCCTCGGACAATTCAGGAGCGTCATTGTCGCGGGGGGGGGGGGCACGGCATCTGCTGTTGGTTTTGTTGTTGTTGTTGTTGTTAACCAGCCTTTCCTTTTGTAAATTGTACAGTACGGGGTATATTATCCCTTTACTCTTTACTACTTTTCCTTGAAGAAATTTTTAACTTTCTCTCGCAATTTTTTTTTAAATTTTCCGGGCTATTACTTTTTTTTTCATATTTTTACAAAGCCAGGGGCCCCAGGGCCATGATGATGATCCCCTATCTTACGACTCGCGTATACAGGCTATAGACTCCGCTAGGTCCGTGTTTCAAGACGGGTCGGGAGGAGAGCCGCTCTACTCGGCCGTCGTTTCTCGTCTCCGTGACGTCCCTGGAAAAGTTGTCGAATTTAGGAGGCGGTATGAAGTTCTGTATTTAGGGTACGTTTACGTAAAAATATTGTTAAAACTTATGCAATCTCTGAAGCACAAACTGCGACTTGCTATATGCTATTAGCAAGCCTGCTTGTTGTAATTTAAACTCTGCACACATGAAATCAGCTTTATACGAGCTCATACTTCGTACGATGAAGTCTCACCCAACAAAGTGTTACATAAGTTACGCGCAGTAGAAGATTGCGTAACACGTTATCGAATACAGCAGTTCCCTCCATCAACATTAGGTATCGAAATTGATAGGTTGGCAACAGCAGGCGCTTTTGCAAAACACATAACTCAGATACCAGTTAATCAACACTGACTGCTACCTTTATAACTTTCCCCCACTCCATATCACGGAAAATTTATTCATTCAAGTCCATCACGGCAAGTTGAATTTTATTTACTATTTATACGGGGGAAGGTGCAAAAAAATGGGGGGAGAGATGCTGCGATGATGGGATGGATCCTCGACACGCAAGTTCCTTCCTTATTCATTTGTACAAGATCATGGAAAACCATCTCATTTGTCTTTTTTTATGATATTGCTGCGGTGGGAGGAGGAGGACTGCGCTGCCCCACAACTAATTACAAAGCCCAACGCGAATAAAATAAAATTTACATAATATTATCATCATCACCCACCACCACATCAATCTATTTAACATAAAATTCCCATTCATGATACACCAGTGTTACACACACTCAGCCCCGCTCGCGATCACCATGGCTTTTTGAGAGAGGGGGGATTTCTCCTCCAAGGGGAGATAGATTTTCATGTTGATCTGGAGGTTTGATATATATAGAGAGAGGGGTCAATAACGGAGTTCGCGTGAATGAATCTGCCTCTGTCTATCTGCTGTTTTTTAAAGAAACATGCTGGGTATTAAGTTATCTATTTGTTTGTTTTTAACCCACTGTATTAATCCTTCTTTTATCAGAAGAGCAGACAGTGGGGCATCTATATTTTCCTTATCCTAACCAATAATCCCCTTAAAATTCCGATGAACATAATATCATAATAACAGGGGGTTCAACCTGACCCCGTTCTGCTGGTCCTTGCTCCCACGGATCCAGTCCCGTTCCTTGGAACGGGCTTAAACCTAGTCCATAATATTAGAGATAACTTGTATTCGGATAAAATAATATTTTTAACCTATATCAATTAGATTATCGCGCACAAAACTTATCTGGGAGGGGGTGGGATGGTGAAACCCCACCCATATAAGTTAATTCCACAATTTTTTCTAATTGCGGTTTTAATTTTAAGTTTTCTCTCACTGATTTAATTGTGAAATAACGTGGTGTATTTTCTCTTTCGAATTAAAATCGGGTAATCGACTAATCGGCAATGTTGCGCCGAGTGCAAAATACCAGTAATCAAACCACGAATATAAAAGTTATAAAACCCCTCATAAAGACAGAAACCACAGGTTATTTGGATGGGATTCAGCCAGGCCAAAGATCCTATATACGAGAAAGTGAATCATGAATTACTTTTCTGCTTAATACATGGAATTCATTTATCCGTCTGAAGTCGCAATACGAAACAATTACAGGTCCAAGGGCAGATTTCCAGCAAGTACCCATATTTCCATCTCACGTTTTTGGTCTCTGAAATTCTGCACTGTAGAAATCGCATATTAGAAATATTGGCATAAAGAATTAACCCCTCGGAGAATTGGCATCACTTTGATTAAAGAGGGATAAAAAAACGTGGATGAAAAATATGAATGGAATGCGTTTTCTGTCTCTCTCTTTCCATGGTGAATTTATCTGCGGAATGCGCGCGCAGAGTCCACTGTGTTATAGACATTCCGTAATTATTCTCACAGTTCATTAACATTGCGATCTAAAGTTATAAAGAGCTTGACGGAGACCCTTCAGCCCTTAATGAACCATCGAGGGAAATTCACTCGTTGCTGCTGATGCTCTTTTTTATTTTATAACTTTGGATCGATAAAACCCTATAGACAGTCTAAACTTTTGATTGAACTTATTATAGTTGATATCGTTATAAGTTAAAATTTGTATTAGTAGTTAGTACGAAATAGTGCATTTTCCTATTATATTAATTAAAAAAAAAATTTGTTCTTCCCGCCGAGCGCCGTTAGGCATGCCGGCTTTTATTTACTTCAATCAAACTGCTGGGTCGTTG
>JAQFYH010001014.1:0-10520 GCA_034694405.1 Scolopendrellopsis subnuda
CCCCCCCCCCCCCCCCCCCCCCCCTTAAGTGGTTACTTGAATTATCTCCAGATTTAAAGTCTCACCAGGGCAAAAATCGTTTATGAATCGTAAACCGAAAAAGATCTATGATGAAATAGATTCCGTCGGGCGTGAACTTAGGTTCTATTTGCCAATTTCCATCATCCACTTAATCGATCTGAGATTCCTGTGATAGTGAATTTATTCTTGATCTCAGATCTTGATATGCAGGTATGGTACGGTACCGGTAGCTTCTAAAAACATGTGACGTTAATAAGCTCGACATTTTAAATTTTTATTAATTCCTGTAAAGAATTTTTCCTTTCGTCTTTTAGCCAGCTGATAGAGAGAAATTGCAGGTCTCTGAAAGAAAGAAAGAAAAATTAGATAGATAAATTACCGTATATAATATTAAATACATTTTTATATGTAATTCTGTGATAATTAGGTTTGCTGATGCTGCACAGCACTGCAATCCTGCATTGCACAATAAAACATCAGAAAGTGAAGAAAATGCGTAACGCAGATGAGTGAAGGTCGCTACGTCACTTTTGAGTCTGGGTGATTCATGTTCATACATTTTTATTTCATACCGTGGTAGGTGGTAATTATGCTGATCATGTATAGGAAACAGAACACAAACCATTTTTGTATTTATTCGGAAATATTATTTTTTATATGGTAATTTGCCTAATTGGAATACACAATAATAGTACCGTAATCGAATTAAGCTAGGCCAGGTGACAGGTGTAGTTCCCTGGTTAGGGTAATGTAATTAGGTTGTGATCGGGGTGACCCAGATAAAAATAGTGGTGATGCGTGAAGGCAGCACTAGGCTCGGCTGGGTTACAAATATGTTTATGGCAACTCTGCACGTCGTAAACAATCACGTAATCTTAATTTTTAAGCAAATAATGTAATCGGATAGGTACATATGCATTCAATAATTTCGGAAAACGTTAATTAAACTTCACTATACTCGGTTGTTTATTTTTCAAACCATCTTTGTTTACAATAAAAAAAAATCAATTTTTAAAAAATTACGTCATCTCTGATTCTCTGGTGGGAGGGTTTCCAACTAGATGTGAAGGACAATATTTTGACGTTTGTTATATAAAAAAAAAAGTTGTAATTTTTTTTTACATGTTTTAAATAACACTCAAATATATCGTGTAATAAAATACTTCTTTAGTGTTCAATTTTTTTCCTCTTCGTTTTTTTTTAAATTTAAAATCCGTAATTATAAAATTTAATGCCAGCGCAAGGCAACACAGATCAGTCAAGTAACAAACAGCCATCTTTTTTAGAATTCAGCGTGTAGTTGATGACATTGTATGAAAAAGAGAACGAGAAGTTTAATTCATTGAAACAATTTTTTGAATTTTATAATTTTATATAATCGAAAAGGAACGTTCTTAATTTAATTTGCAAAATTTATTCTAACATTTTTTTTAAACGGAAGATTAAGTCATTTGAAAATGTCGGATTTTGATTTCACCCAGCAACCACCAAAACCCCACTCGCCGAATGAATCATCTGATGATTTCGAACGGCTGGACCCATCGTTGATTGATTCCCTGGAATCCGGGGAACCAGCTTTTTCGACCAATTTCGGGGGTCACCCATCGAGCACATCGCGACCGTTAATGACGTCAGAAACAGACGAGGTTATGGAGAAATTGAAAACTAAATTCACGGAGGAAGAAGAGGACAGAAATGCCATTTTCAGTCTAGAGGAGTCTTCGACCAAGAAGAGCGGAAATTACGAGGATCTCCTCTCGTTCACATCTTCCTCCACCAAAGAATCGTCGTCTTCTGGATTCATGGATTTCCAGCCGCCGCCGCCGAAACCACCGACCACGTTCTCGGATTTTGGAGAGGAAGATGATTATCTAAAGGACTTCAAACCACAAAAGCCTTCGGCTCCTCCTCCCGTCTTCGAGGATTTCATGGCCGACGTTAAACCGTCTGCCCCCATGATTCCCGAACAGAAGCCTCTGTTCCCCGAGAAAACCCAGCCCGTGGTACAGAAACCCAAAGAGGAACCACCCAAACCGCCTGTGGTGTCTCAAGCTGCTCCCAAAGCGAAAGTGACCCAGTCCCAAAGCACCAAGTCATCTGGTAAGTTAAATGTGATAAAAATAATTTCAATTAATTTCTCTTTTTGAAGTGAATGGCAGTGTCAACTGCACTTCACAGAATGGATATATAGGACTAGGCTAGGCTAGAGCGTATGGTAGCCTCATAGGCCTGTAGCCTGTTTGATATGTGCAGTGAATAAAAAAATACTAGGCTTAGGCTACAAGTTAGGCCTGGATGATGGTATTGTATAAAATTCTTGGGAGATAGTCTATTACAGTATGCAGGTTGCAGAGTGTGCATCATTTGGCATTGCCTATAAATTAATGTTCTTAAATTCTTCCACTACACAATTTCTTAGATCTCACATTGGTTGGGTAAATGCACATTAAAAGATATTATACAAACTTTTGCATGAACTTGTCTAATTTGTGGAAAATAGATATCACGTTACATTATGGTAGCCTAACTTGGGTGTGGTTAATTTGTTGATAGTGCTTTTAACACCAGAATGTGCATGTACATGTATGTGGAGCTGGCTCGCACTATTCCATTCTATCAGCTGCTGCAGCCAGAGTACCAGACACACACACACGCTGTTTGACCTTTATATCTAATTTTCAACTGACATTGTAGTATCACATATTATAATAGGCAGAAGGTTTTTTCATCATTTTATTTGATAATGCACAAATCAAATCATGTGAAATAACACTGTTCAAAGTTAAAAGAAGATTTTTATTGTTATAATATTGACAAATTGGCTGGAACTCAAATGTGCACTCTTCAGTAATGCTAATGCCATAGGGTTATTTTATTATTTTTGCGACCGCCATGACAATCCATGTGTGTGTGACTGTGGCACTGTGCTTCATAATATTCCATAAGCAAATTCGCGTGATAATACTTTACAAAAGTGACAGATAAATTGAATTGCAGCATAAAAGTCATTTACGCTGCGTCGCAAGACATTTACGCAGCAGCTTTTCTTGTGTCGAGCTGCGGCGGGTCTACGAGGATCCGCCTCCTAGGAATACGAAACCTGACCTTCCTTAAAAATAAACAAATTTAAAGATAATAATGGATAAAAAATCAAAGTAAAAAACCGATAATCCCGACCCCGTGTAAGTATTTTCTTCAAAACGACTGGTTGCAGTGCACGCCGCAGCTCGAAAAAAAAAAACCAGTGAAAAGCAACTGCGTAAATGAAGGGGACGCTGAAAGTAGAATTCTGCCGCCCCTCCCGATATGTTCGTTAGACAATAGGGCTTTATGTAATATTTCGGTGCTGTTTGGAAAAAAAAAGTAACTAAAACTCTCTCTTTTCTACAGTATTGACAAGCACGTATTTTACGTTCATTAGACGTAAGACGGATCAAAACGTATTATTGGTTACTGAAATCATTAAAAGGAACAGAGTGCATTTTACTTTCAGAAAAAAAAAAACTGCAGAGAAATTCCACACTCGTTTAGTGCAGTTTCGCAGCACCATGTCACTGCGTGTCTTTGGACACTTTACTATAAAAGCAAAATTACAGGCAATATAAAAAAAGAATTAAACTTAGGCAAGGCTTTGCTATTTAAACAAGACGATATGCAGGGTTTTCATCCTTAACTTTGCATGCAGTAATAGAATTAATTAACTATAAAAAGACAAAAGTACTTACCAGATTGCAGTCGGGGTCGGTAGAACATTCTTCTAAGGATAGTAGTATCTTGGAACCGAAAACCTACAGAATAATAATCAATTACAATTATTGAGGCCGAAATAACCACATCGAAATACCCGTTGTCGAAACGAGTTATATTCTTTAGGAAATACTGGGTATTTCGCTCTACATTTTTTAAGTAAATGTCAAATGCGTAAATCGCATGGTTGCATTGGCAAACTCCCGCAATTCAGCATCTTGGAAGCAGAAACGGACGAAAATCTCTGCCCGGTACGAATTTCCAGTCAATGTTTGAATATCGATAACCAAATATTTTTAAAATTAATGGAAATAAAAATTAAAAAGTCAAAAATAAAGCGAAACAGCATTATTTTCTGTAGCAAAGAGAGGATGCCCGATTTAGCTTTAAGTCAGTAATCGTCAGCTAGTTTATTAAGCTAAAGAACAGCTGAGAACAAAGTTTTATTTTCATGGATTATTAGAAACTTTACAAATAGGACCCGCTACACATAATATTGAACTTACGAAAGGCCCAAGAAAAGATAAACAAACCGCAACATTATTCGCGTACGAATAACGCCTCTTCAGTTTTTGAAACTCGTAAGTTGCAGTTTGCTGAACATGAGAACCACTAACGATCTGAACAATAAAATGTTTTACGTACCTTTTCAATGCAACTTGTCCGACACTGAGCTGTCGAGATTTCCGAATTCAAGTACTCGCTCTCGATTTCATTTATAAATTCAGCAGGTGATAAACCGACCAAGAGAAGAAGAAAAAATATCACGATCGCCATGATTGTAAAAAAAAATCTACCACTTCTGAAAAATGTCTCGGCAGCAATGAAGTTTGTCTGAAAACAGCAGTGTATCCTAGTTGTTCGGCAATTTCCGGTTGGTTTTTTTCTTCCTCTCTGTTACCTGGGTTGAAGTGATTAGTGATTCCAACTACAGAAAAACTGTCGACATTTAATTTAATTGGTCTCATATCCTGAATAATTTTTTAACGTTTACGCAAGTGACGTCGCTATAAACGTCCATATTCTAAAATGGGCGCTTTACCTAGGTAATATCTAGATTTAGATTTCCGCCGAATTCATATCCCCATATCGATTACGTTTGTTTCAAAGGTTAGGAGAAAAAGGGGGTTCTTTTGCCCGCGCCCTCCCACCGATAAAAACATTGAAAAAAAAACTAATTATTTCTTATTTGAGAGCTGGAGGGGTCGAGTGGTTTGCTGGCCAATCTGGAGAAGAACCGAGAGTTCGAGTCGCGGTAGGGGCGAAAAATTCGGCCACCTTCCATCCAGGCAGTGTTTTCTTTTCACTATTCGGAGTAAGAAGACTCCAAAATTGTCCGCGATCATGTCGATTGTGGCAAGATAAAGAATTGATTTTTTCGACAAAATGTTGATCTTCTTTTAGGAGTACGTGGTACTTCGTGGCCGATACCTCACCAATGGACCAGCCACCGGTTTGGGATAGGGTAGCCAAGGAGGATGGTGCATGTAATTCACTCTCTCCTCGTAACCCTTCCTCGAGAAGGATGGGTTAAATAAATAATATTACATGGGTATTTCTTTTTTCTAAATAATTCATTAAACAGAGTAACATATACGGCGCGGCGGTAATCTAAAAGAAATAACCATTGTAACCTGAATTAAAAGGTACAGGCACTCACTATGGCCTACAGGTCTTATTACTCCGCCGTGATCTGACCGTGCGTCAAACATGCGTCAAATCGCACTACGTACTGCTTGAGATAAAAGGACCCGAAGTGAATCGCCTACCATAAATGTTTTCCAAATCTCTGTTCTTGCGGGAACACCACTTTGGCGTACGTTTTGCACCCTGTACTCTGTTCTCGTATATGGTGCAAAACGCAAGTTATGTACCTATAGTAAGTCTGTATAATGTACTAAGCTTACATCAGAAACAAAAAGTATAATTTCGGAATAAAATAATTTAGATATAATTAATCTCGACAAGAACGGGTTGTGAAAATTATCGTAGCGTTTACTCTGTATTTTAAGAGTGATTTTTTCGTAACAGACCTATATGTCCAAGAAAATTATTTTAGATCAATTAGAAAATTATGTAATGTTTTACGTAATAATAATTTATAATCCAGCGTAGACAAAATAATAATAATAATAATAATATATACAATTTTCCATCTAATATTGAGAATAGATTTCGTTATTTCCTATTTTACGAAGTAACACCATCCGTATACCTTTGGTGTAGGCGGGTATTGCTGGAATCTCGTCCTTCGGTAATACCTGCTGGATCATGCTGTTTTCACCAAATAAACCTTTCCCGTATTATACCTTGGCCTAAAGCATATTCTACGGTAATCTAATTTCCGGATCAGTGTGTAGGGCAAGGAATTGGGAGAGATTGCATGCGTCGAAGTGATGAATATACTGTACTTTAGTGCCAGATGACGATGAAATCATCCAATTTGCATTCCTCCAGTTTTCACACTGTAATCCACAAGCGAGTTAAATATAACTGCCGTATTATGGGGTGGTTTAGATGTTAGATTATCTGGTTATCCCAAAATTACGGGTTTGCCGACGCAAACGTAACAGTTTTAGTGAAATGCTATAGGCAATGGTATATGGGCGCAAAGCTCCAGGGGGTCACCAGGCTTACCATACATTCTTTTTCCGGAGTCAGCTGGGCTGCCTGGACACCGGTTTTAGTAAGATAATACAGAGGTGAAAATGAGGTGAAAAATAAAACATATATCGGCGATAAGTTATTTTTTTTTATTATGATAGATGATATTTTGTTGATTACACACCTTTGACTGATAGTGCACTTGTATATTTTTTTACACGGATTTGACTGCATACAACACTTCTATTATAAATTATGACAAAGCCTTCTTTTTTTACAATATGGAATGTTATCGAAGTATGGACATCATTATTTCGTTAAATATTAATTATATAGCACACTCTGGTTTAACTTACTAAATATACCCATTTAATTAATATGATTTTTTTTTTGCTTTTGCTTATAGACGATTGTTACAAATTCCGGGGAAATTGACATTATTTTAACATTTTATTTTAAATTAACTGCGCCATTTCGCAGCTAGATATTCAAGGAATTCAGCTTTTCGCCGATTTTCGATATCAGTGAATTCGTTTCTCGTTTTCTATTCTTTGTCGCCCAGGAGATGTTTTTTCTTTATTCAGATTTTTTTAGATTGTTTTTTTTATCAAAGTCAAGCCTACCAGAGTACAGAGAAGGCGGACAGCAAACTGCGATCACGCAGTGCCTTTTTTGTACTTACTCACACCAATTCGCTATCACGCACACCCTTTCGGTTATTATTTAAACTTTATCGTCGTAGGCTTGGTGCGTAAATGCACGAGCATGTTCTTTTTTATATTTATCTTGGATTGAAAGTTTTTAACGTTTTAAAATAACATTTTTTGAGAGTTTTGATATTTAAACATGAATAAAATGAAAGGATGTGGAGAAAACAACGCTATATAATGGAAAACAAAATGTGTCCACTTCAAATATATAACTATGTTCTATGACTATGTGGACGGAACGTCAGACGTTAAACGTGTCCGTGATTTCGAAAAACGGTGAGTAATATATCTGCTGATTTTGTGAGTATCTTTCGATTTATTGTGCGTAAAACCATTGATTTTCCGTGATTTAAAAAAAAAGGGAGTGCGTGATAGCGAATTGGTGTGAGTAAGTACAAGAAGGCAGTGCGTGATCGCAGTTTGCTGTCCGCCTTCTCTGTACTCTGGTAGGCTTAATAATAGAGTATCTTTAAACCTTGCGAGTCATAATCAACATTCAAAGTTTCTTCGATTATCTTTTATACCCCTAATTTCAATATAACGAGGTACTGGATTCGAGAAAGTCCATACAGTTAGCGTAGATTATCAGAAAGGAGAGCAACCTTTAAAACCACAACTACCCTCGACCATGCGAAAGGTTTCATAACTTTTCTACATCGAAGTTCAAGTTTTGTATCGACTAGCAAGGCGTTCGAGAAAAGAGATTTATTTCTGCTCACATGGGTTGCGCCGCCCCGGTTGCGTATATCGTTCGTCATCAATCGTTCAACATTAGCCAGAACCCTTTCACATAAATATTAACCTTTTACTTGAACTCTCAACATAAATCTACGACTGAAACTTTCGCTCAGGGGCGGACCGAATGCCGCGCAACATATTGACGAGCAACCTTATTCATAATAATATTATTGGACATCTATGATTTGCCTTTCCCCATCCAAGTACCGCTCGTGGATCTCGATTTTTTTTTTATTCCTGTGGTAAACAAACTTTAGGATGACGGAATTCGAATTAATCAAAAAATTTCGCAACGAAAAAACACACGAGATCACATGTCATCATTGATATGACGCGAAAAGTATACATATGCATGTGATCGTATGGATGATTCCCAGATGAGAAAGCAATCTAGCAGAAATGCAGAATATTTAAACACGTAATATTATATTTTATTAATCTCCTCTCAACATTTTCATATAGGCCTACGGTAATACGTATAAATATTGTAGATAAAAAAAATGCGATAAACATTTCGTAGTTGTGACATAAAATAAATAAATAATTCCAACGTATCACTCAAAACAATCATTCCCGAGTCCCGACAATTGTAAAATGTCTGTCTCTTGTCTGATTTTGTTTTCGTTTTATTGTTTGCATACACTTTAAATTCGGCAGATCCAATTGCTTCGAAATCTACTTGTTTAGCTGAAATAATTATAATATTAGTGGTATAGTTGATTCTAATCATACACAGTTGCCGTTCCATAAGGAGTATTTTAAGATTTAAAATCGAGTTTTAAATCTTAAAACTAAATTCCCCCTCCCCAAATCTTGTGAGTTCTCTCACTTCGTAAGTTTTTGCATCTTGTTTCATCGTAAATGAATGTATGTATGTTTATACAATACATTAAGATAGGCACGTTTATCAAGATCAGCCTGTATCGCGGTCTCTCCATACGCACGTTTACGTAATTTACTAGCTCCAATAGAGAATCGAATACAGAAATATTTTGTATAACTTATGACATCAAACTTAGCAGATTATATCGAAAATATTCTCACGAAAGAAAACTTATCAGCAAAAACTTCTGCACGCTTAGACTCCGTATGACATATTATTCTTCCACGTACTGAACCCTGAATTGTTGATTCCTTATCCACAAAGTTTTACTCCTCAGTCTTCATATTGCGTTATTTTTTGGTTATGGGCAATGTCATAGTTTACCGAGTGCAAATAACAGGATTAGAGAAGAGAGACTTATATAATATAGTATTAAGAAATGAAATAACACTCTTAAGAAATCAACCAGTCTGCTGCACGGGTCTGCTTCGAAGAAGCTTTTACCAATGTAATATTTATTATATCAATTTCACACACAATATACAGGTATAACCGATACGTAGAAGGATTACTGAAGGAAGAATAATAGCTTCGTTACTGCTGGTAATGCTTTGGTTTTTCTTCTTTTTCCTTCGATATCCTGCGCAGTTGCAGATATAGAATTGGTCTAGCAGGGACATCATTTCCTAGTATAGGGTTCTAAAAAAGCCACTTTTCCAAAAAAGCCGGAGGAAAACAAACGTTTTTTTTTTTCGGAAAAAACGGAAAAAAGCAGGGAAAAAAAACGAAAAATAGCAGGGAAAAAAACGAAAAATACCACTTTTTTCCGAAAAATGCGAAAAAAAACCGGAAAAAAACGTTTTTTTTTTCGGAAAAAAAGAACGGTAGGAAAAAAACATTTAGAACCCTATCATTTCTGTTGGTAGGCCTCCTGGCTTTTGAAAAATATCCTAAATTAGTAGAGACGAAGGAAAACAGAAAAAAATGCACAGAAAGAAGTAAAAATATTGCGCGAAAAAGTAAAAAAAAAAAAATACTGCTTAAGCTCTATGTTTCAAATAATACGTGTATGCTAAATAAAACATTATGTCATGTCGTTGCCCTTAACTTAAAATGACGCCCCTTGCTATACAGGAATCTAAATAATAATGTGAGCTTAATATTTTATTGGGATTTTCCATGCAGGAAATGTACGCACATTTTATTACAATGTCACTGTCATCAAAAATACAATGTTTTTTTTTTATCAACTCAAAAAATGAAACGATGACAATTTCAAATAAGGATATGCTAACTTGAGAGTGATCTATTTTTATGGAGCTAAGAAAAATATTTACAATATTGAATAAGGTGCATGAACTGAAGAACTATTTTCCAAACATTGAGAATTACGCATCCTGGTTTAGTGGTTTCGTTATACTCGCATATGAACTTTTGTAATTTAGACAATGATTGTTTCTGAACTTCCTGTTGTAATACCCGTAGTACCGCGCGCTTGAGGGTAATATGCTGATTTCAGGATTTGCATTTGAAAATCAGGGCTTAATTAGTTTTTGTTTTCTCTGTTTGTTACTCTGTATTATACGAAAAAGGTATTTTAATATGTTTAGAACAAGCTCTGTTCAGTAATTACAGTGCAATGTCTGATCTTCAGTTTAAACTGGACTATTAAACATACACTTTTTAATGGTTATTGCTCATTATTCCATTAACACCCATATATTTTACTATTATGTGTACCGTAATTAAGACTATGGTTAGACAAGCCTTCTTCCTTACTTTCCTTAGTCCAGTAGCAAATTTGGCATCAAAATTTGATGCCCGCTGCCGTCATCAAAATATTAACCAATGGAAGCTAGGTGACGTGGCTGTGACGT
>JAQFYH010001015.1:0-10520 GCA_034694405.1 Scolopendrellopsis subnuda
ATTGTGATACAATCAGCTGAGGGTGAGCTATTTCCCACGATTTTGTTTTTTTAAATTAAGATTTAGTAACGACCAAAGTGGAATAAAATAACAATACGCATATATTTTTTGTTGTATTAATGTTTTGAAACAATACTAAAGCGATTGTTAAATTAGAATTTGTCATCCCATTTACATTAAAGAACGGTTAAAAAGTGTTGATGCGATTCGTCACATGTGAAGGTTTCGCGTAAAACCAATCCAAATAGCGTTGGCCCATAATCCTTGTTAAAAATTATGTTTAGGTACGACGTCACCAGGGTTTACTACACCGTTCCATTACGCGAGTCTTTCGCCGTTCCGTTTCTGTTCGCGCAAATGATGTTTATAACTCTCTACCTGAGGCCCGATGTTGGAAAATGGAGAGGGGTGAGTTTCGTACTGACTTCCGAAATTGCTATATACCGTAGTTGGATTAAAATATTAATTTCGCTCATTGCAGCGTTTCCACTGTCTGGGTGCGTTCATCTGCACTTTCATGTTCATCCTGATGTGGCAATTTGCGCAGTTTGTGATCTTGATTCAAGCTTGGGCCCTGTTTTTGTTGGGAGTTTTGTACTTTCTACCTCGAAACAAGGTATGTAGAATTATCGACGTGGCCATAATATATTGGTTCTAACTTCAGTGATTTTATAGAATATTTAGCTGTATGAAAAAGTTGGAAATTTGTTTTAACCGATCTCAAATTTTCAGATTCTACCTTTGCTGGTAAGTTTGGGAGTGAGTTTAGCCGCCGTGTGCGTCGTTCAGTTCGTTCAACCGATGATAATTTCTTCGTTGGCCGCCTGTTTCGTCCCTGTCGCTGTCATGGTTCTTCTCGGACAGGTATGTAAACGCGATTTTTTTATTGAACGAATTATTTCTAACAGTTGGTATTCCTTAACAGTTGGTATATGGTAAAAAATACAACTTTTGTTTTCACTCTGTTTTCACTTTTCAGTCACCTTATCCTGTGTTTAACCGCTATACGAATCTGGCGAGGGCTGCAATAAAGACTTTTCTCTCAGTATTTCTTACCGTTTTCGGACACACGCTATTGCAGGTTAGTCTGTCCACTTGCAAGACGAGTGACAAAACAGGAATGCTTTTATAATTCATTTGCGATTGCATATTTCCTCAGAAGTAAGATGTTGCTTCTCGTTTATGTAAAATAACCAAATACCTCTACGAGTATCTAAAAAATTCTTCTCTCCTCCTTAAAACTGATCAGTTTTTATAACAGACTGTTATAAAAACTTATCAGTTTTAAGGAGGAGAGAAGATTTTTTAGATGGATTGGACCGCCTCATAAGGAGAAGAAAGTCTTCTATTTCTACGAGTACCGTATTATTATTTTTTGTTAATTGATGGGAAAGTCAAGAATAAATTCTTGGTAAATTTCTAATAAAAGCTTCCGAAACTACTGTACTAGCTCTAGCCAACCACCTCATCACGCAAGGCTCATTAAAAATTGTTTTTATTTTTTTTATTTTTAGAAAATCTTGCAAGTGGAAGAAGACGATCATATTTTCGAATTCTTGAAAGGAAAAATTGGTCTAGCAAACCCCAGGTAAATATTGTTTTCAATATTTTGCGTATCGATATTTTCTTGATTGTTCCTAAATTCATGAACAAAATTGAATCTAAAATCATATAACATGTTTTATGGTTTTAGATTGAATGAACGTATGCGCCGCATCTGAAATCAGCTGCCGCGCATGCCGACATAAAACGACGTTCCATAGATTACTAAATTTAGGAATGTGTTTATATATTTTTGCACTGATTTAGGAATTTCGAGAGTCGGTTGTATCACTGCAACGGAGCGTTCAACGCGATGGACGGAGACACCTACAGGCGTCTGGGAGCGGGACTCGTTCTTCCCGCCGGAGTGATCACGACCGCCATTTTCTTGGTTGCCACCATCGCGGCCATTTTGAGAAAGTGGGGGTAGGTTCATCTACAATCTGACCGGGTGATCTGGATTTTTTTTAAACTGACCGCCAGCGGAGAGTTACCGACTCCGAGTAATGAACGAAAGTTCGAGAAGTTTATAGCAATTAGAGACGATTAGCAAGTTTTAGTGCACTAAATCAAATTAATTATTTAGTTACCTAGTGTTTTAAAACAGTTAAAACAACGTGAATGAAAGCACTGGTCATTTAAAAATGAATTTGAATTTTCTTTGACCAGCAGTACATCTGCTGCGCTGAGGTTACGAAAGAAAACCGAGAAACCTGCATTGCGGTCGAAGGTCAAACATTCGAACGTTTTCCTGAATTTAATTAGAAATAAAACTAAATCCCCAAAGATCCTAAGTTCTTTGTTTATTTTTTTAATAAAACTACACATTTTGTTTTTCTGTAAAATGTGGATTTGAAACATTAAAACTGCTTGTCGCAACTCGTAGGTACTCCTAGCGATAAACAACTTTTCTTTCATTACTCGGAGTCGGCAACTCTCCCTTGGTGGTCAGTTTAAACTAAATCCAGAAGTATGCATCACCCGGTATTGACAACAACAAAGTACTGATTAAGTTCATATATTAAATCTATTTTATTTTATTTTTCGTGTTTCAGATTCGGAGGTTACACCCGAAGACTTACCCAGATGGAAGAAAGGCCGGAATTTATTTTTCACATTTGTAAGTTTGCATGAATTTTGCGCTGTGATTCTCCGTATACTGTCGGGGGCACCGCACACACAAGAGCAACTGTCTCAACTCATTTTATATAAAATATGTTAAATGGTTGAGATAACGTATTCAATAAAAAAAAATGTGTTTAATCCTATTCTTGTGAAGATATGGCGTAGTCGTTTGCGTGGCGACAACTAGCGTACGTTCGATAAAAAGTTGTGGAAACTGGTCTTTAATCAAATGTTCGTTCGTCGTCTACTATCGAAGGTTTGTGGAAAAGGAAAAAAAATAACAAATGTGAATTAATTAAATTATTTGTGTTTTAGTTACCATAGTTCCCATGATGGTACTGGCTGTTGCCATCCTACGAATGAAATTTTTGTGGATTCCGCATTTGTGCGTCATTGCTGCTGTCGGGATTGCCGATTTCAAGTCGTGGAAAACGGCACTAAGCTATCAGACTGTTGACGTGGTGAGTTCCCAGCCAGCTAGATGCATCCTCAAAATATTATACTCTGTATATATAGTATTATATTACCACAAATGTTTTGTTTCGTTTCAGATTAATATATTAAGACATTTAGTGACAGTCATTATAATTTCGTTACTTTTATATAAGGTACGTAACACCACGTATGGTAGCTTTACCATAGTAGAGCAACCATAACACAACATCGCAGTTACTCCTTTCAAAACCGCGGTGAAATTAATGTTACGCAAATGTTTATAGATATATTTCGCCGTGTCCGAAGAAGTGACTGATCTCAAAGAATTTTGGGACCCAGATACAGTAGATCTGATGGAATGGATCAAGTACGTGAAACTCACTTAAACACATTTTTAATATAATAGGGATGTGTATTTAATTCTGAATTTTAACCTTTAACAACAAAAACTCGTAATCCGTGATCTTTGCAAAACCGAGGTTTTATTAATCTACGAGTGTTTTTTTTTTAAACTGCTTTTACGAGAATCTTATAAAATCAATTTAAAAGTGCACCAACGTCCGATAAACTTATCTGGAGATAACTACCGGCATTGAACCAACCCGTGATCAAGCTGCAAAGCGGTGGTTAACTTTCTCAGCTGGGATTGGTTCAAATCCCGTATTTATCTTCAGATAAGTTTATCACTCCGACCTTAGAACCACTCCGACCTTAGACCTTAGACCTTAGACCCACTCCGAGCCCCACTCCGACCTTAGACCCATATCGCAACGACGCGACGAATGCACATTGCACAGGTGCGAATAATACAAGTACAGGAGGTGCCGACGTGTAAAGCTGGTCGTTACGATATGTGTTCTTTGCGTTCTCCCGTGTAATGTTTAAAGACATTTCTCGTATTATTTGTAGAGCCAGCACGCCAGAGAAAGCAGTATTCGCAGGAAGTATGCAGCTATTGGCGGGAGTAAAGCTGTGCACGGGTCGCCACATTACGAATCATCCGCACTTTGAAAACAAGTGGCTCAGAATGAGAACGAAAAAGGTGAATTTCTAACCGATTCTAGCGTACGATTTATCCAAGATCCAATTTCTAATGATTTGTCGTCGTTTATTTTTTGAGCGCAGATCTATCAGATTTACGCCAGGCAGCCACCACAGCTGGTCCATAAGCTACTTTTAGACGCGAGCGCCGATTACATCATTCTGGAAGACAGCATTTGTCTGGGGCCATCCAGGAATCGATGTCGGATTCCGGACATCATGGATTTGCAAAACCGCCACGTAAGCCCCTTCTTTTAGACCGAACAATCTTATCCACTGCAGTGCACTACAAAACGGACATCGAACAATAGTCGTTCGAGTGTGGAAGGACCCCGATTTTATCCCACTGTTTCCGTTTTCTACTCTTATGTTAGACGGAAATTGCTTTTTTGGTCTGCGTATTCTTTTGCAAAATATCGACGCGCATTTGTCGGTGGGTGCTACTCGAATCTTTGAACCAATCTCTTCGTTTTTCTTGCGAATTAAAGCCTCAATTCCTTTCAGGTACCTGAAGACGGCGTCAAAGAACCGGATCTAGTCATGAGTTTGGTACCTCGATTCTGCGATGAGATTCGATTCTTGGAAGGAGATTATACCGTTTATTTCAAGTCTGTTTTCTCCAACAAAACGTTTAGAGTGTACGCCGTTTTATGAGAAACAGAACGGAGAGAAGAATCTTAAACAAATCTGTGTTAAAAAGAAGTTGCAGCGTTGAGGCTGCAATGTTTATCGTACTTTCCCACCTAGTTGAAGATGGAGTAATTTATTGTTTTAATATTTTTGAAATATATCGTAATGTTAAATGTTCTTAAAGGTCCACTCGGGGTTTCGTGTAACCACAAAATCTATAAAAATCGATAATCACTATTGGCGTCTCATGTCGATGGAGAGACGCGTGCGTTGCGTTCCCACGGTGTCACGAATCGATACTGTAATATCGATGTAAAGCTGAATTAATCAATCATAAGTTGTACTAAGCAGCTTTAAAAAAAATTGTACATTCTGCATTAACTGGAGGTAATGATAGAGCCCGTTACTGTCCTCCCGTGCTTGCGATCGGCGATCGCCGCGAGTTTTTGCATAATACTAGTAGATGGCGCTTTTAGCCCGCAAACAAAAACCATGATGGGTCGCATTCCCTCTGTACGTTGTCGTTGTATACAAAACAGGAAACTGAATCGCCTATTAGCGGCGTATAAAGGAACTTGATGAGGTGGTAACGCCCTCCCCCAAAACCTCCCTCCATTACCATTGGTTTGTTCCGGGCCACCTAACAGGTTGGAACCCTGTTAGAAAGTAAAAGTTGTGAGACTGTTGAAAAATCCAACTGCAGCCAGTGAACTGAAGAAAAAAAAAACTGTGTTAAACTGCTACTCCGTAATTATAATAAAATTGACTACGCGAGATATACGCGTTCGAAATGACACGCGATAGGAGTCGAAAAGCAGCAATTTATTCACGTGATAAAGTAAATTTTGTGATTTTTAAAAATTGGTGCAATTATCATGTTAGAGTACCTGCAGGCTGCTGGATGACCAAAAAAAAACTTACATATTAGCCGATATGAAATTGAAATCTATACGAAAACTATAATTTTTTTTTAACTTAGCGATCTGCGTACATACCAAAGTAAAGCTTTTAAATCACCTAATAATATGGGATGTAGCCTGTACCCATAATTTTAATACTTTTTTTTTCGGGATTTTATTTGTGGTCGAGTCTCATGATGTATAGGCTCGCCGCATATGTGCGTAGACACGTAGTTAATGATGTCGTATGTGAATATATGCTCAATAAAAGTACAGCCGCCCAAACTTCCAACTTAACATTGACATTTTCGTCTACGGGGTAATACGATAAAAGCATCTAAAGTGCGCTATTGACAAATTTTGAGGCATACTTATTTCAATTCTGGGATCTTGTCAGTTTTTTACACCGTGTCCACATGGAGACCTTACCCTAACTAGTTACGACATTTTACTTTGCTGCTAAAAATCGTATTAGACGAAAATGTCAATGTTAAGTTGGAAGTTTGGGCGGCTGATACCTCTATGGGCAACACCTCTATCTCACTTTTTGTGAATGGGCCTCACGTTTCGTAAGAAAAACGTTTTTCAAAACACAGCGAAAGCTGAAAAGTCATGATATCGATAAAGAACCTATCATTTTCCCCCTGATCGTCTCTTGCATCGATTAAGGCGCTTTTTTTTTTTTTACAAAGTCTAAACTCGCTTTTCGAATAGTCCTGTTAAATGCGTCTGTGATATTGATTTTAAAGTTCAACTACTTATTGAAGTGGCGATAGTTGTTGTTAACATTAATAAGAGCTTTAATGGACAAATATTTATTTATTTTTTTTCACAAATCACAAATAACTACGAAATATTGTATTCTATCTACGTTGCAAAACTATTTTTTGAAATGATTCTTTTATTTGAAAATTTTTATTTCTGGTGAAAATGCCTGTCGTGAGTGTGTCGATAAAATTACCTAAACTTGTTTTGCACATTTTCCCATTAGTTGTTCACGACCGATGGGTCATTAGGGTGCGTGTTTAGAACTACTCTTCTACGCACAACTTGGTGCTTAGTACTCTGTAGAGAATTTCTCTCTGACAGAAATCCATCGTTTCAAACTGCATTAAGATGTCGGTCGCACTGGCGCTGGCATTTAAAATTTTATAATTAACGTTTTTTTTTGAAAACCAGCGCTTGGGCGCGCTGGTTTTCAAACTTCGCACTATTCAAAGTGCCTTTTTCTATACGTGCCTGTGTGAAATAAAGAACTCTCGTCCTGTAGTTTATGTACGAATGAGTGAACGCATGCTGTATTTACGTGGTGAATTAAACTGAAATTGTTGTTGAATTAAATCCTAGCGTCCCAGGAGATTCTATGTAACTCACGGCGTCAAACTTGTTGCTCATTTCCATAACGACGATCGTGTAGGTCACTAACGTTCCTAGAATCTGAAAAAAAAAGAAGCAAGTCAACGTACATTAGTAAATCTAGGAATTCGAATTTCTGATTGTACCAATGTACTTGTTAGGAAATAGATTAGTAAAAACTATAGAAACAATAGAGAAAGTAAGCTTCGCGTTTAAGAAAACGTGGAGTATGCAGAGCTAATCAACGACCTCACTAGTAAGAGGTCGTAAACGTACACGCGAGGCTTACATTCTCATTAACAACTTACGGCCAGAAGTCTCGGTTTATCGACCGTGAAGAAGTCTCCCGCCGTCATGACGGGGGGATTGACGTGGTGATACATGAGTTCCAGCAAGAGAGTCGTATCCAGATCGGCCTCATTCTCTGCCTTTGAAATAAAAGTCGACTTTAATATTTTTAATCCACCGTTCGAAGTATACAGAAGTCTTCTGAGAAGCATACTGGTTTTATCGAAAGGTAGGTTGAGATCCCACTTTTCTAAGAAAGCAGGCAAGTATCTTCTCACTGGTTCTAGATGGATACAACTACGACAATGGAATTAAAAATTCCAAGGTAGAAAAAGCGAAATTACCAAGTCATTTCCTCTTTGCGTTGAAGCGGATAGACATCGCTCGAATGCTTGCTTCGCCTGCAAATAGTAAACGTTTTATTAAAAGTTGTAAAGTAAAATTGTGCCGAAACTTTGGTGAACAAAAAAAATCCGCACGATATCTTGTTCGCAAGTTACATACCACGCATTCAAGATGACCAATTTCCAAACAGAGTGCGGATACCTGATAAAGTCTAACTACCATAAAAAGGACCATGAAATAGCCGTACACCGTAATTTTCTTCACGCTTAAACAAAAGTACGCAACTTCGCTAGAAACAAGTGAAAAAATTAATGCCGACGTCAAAGTTTTGAAATGATCGTTTAGCGCTTCTATTCTTTTATACTTTCGAATAACTTCGGTTGATGTAAAATCTTCTTCGGCAACAGCGTTGAAAGAAATTCGCAGTAAAACTGCGAGAAAAGTCACTAAAAACACGGCAGACACTTCCAGAGCCAATGGAAATACTGTGTAGCTGTAAAAGTAAATTTTAGTGATGTAATACATGACGTTACAAATGACGGCCTTGTCTCCAAATAAATGGCAGTAAACTGTTTCCTGGTCTTGAATGTGGATCCAGACGTTGGATGCACCCATCTCCGATAAAAAACTCAAAAGTGCAAACGTTAAATGTAATTTTAATTCACTGGTTCCACGCGCATTATACGGAAGTCGGGAAATGTCTTTAGTTAGTCGTCGAATATCGTCGAAACGTCGATGAATAAATAGAGACACGTGAAGGCCACACGTCTGAGGCAACGCGACGGACGCGAAAGACAGTAAAACGTGGAATTCTTTGGCTTCCAATAATCGAAACGAGTAAAACACCACGCACCAAAATAACTGCAGAGCTGATTCGAAAATTATAAATAACGAAATCCATTTTCTACAATTTGACATTGTCAAATTTCACTTCTCTATACTGCACAGAGAACGAGAACTAAAAATCCGATTCTTCAAGAACATTATTTTAGAACCTGGATAATACAAAAAAGAATAGAGGAGACCAGTTGTACAGTAATTGTACAGAAGAATTAGTTATATTGGTTCAATAATATTGCAAGATGACATACTTTTGTACGCTTAGTCTTATTGTTTCCAAAGATTTCGCTGCAAGATCTAGTACGAATTAATTCGTTTAATTGCTTATTGTTTCCAAAGTTAATGAAGATAATATTATAATCGACCGCTTCGCCATTAGCTGCAATTTTATTTAGTTATCGAAAGAAACCAAGTGAACTTTGATAATAATCACATTTTTGAAATTGCATTCATAGTTTTAATTTGTATAATTGCCCAGCCTGTAACTTGGATGAAATAAAAAACTAAAACTAAAACAATTTAGAACAGGAATAATCGCATGAAATTTTTCGGCAGTTTTATGTGGCTTTTAAGTTTTAACTTATGGGTTATAATTTTTTTTTAAATAGTTGATATTAAAGATTGTGGGCTCGCTGCTGCACTTTCGTGGAATTGTTTTTGAAGTATTGCATGTTATCTGTCTTGCTTATAAGAATAGTAACTTACTCGTACTTTGACTTCCAAAACGTGAAAAAGAAAACTACACATACGCGATATTATCATTCATATTAATTACAAGATAGAGTACAAAATTACATTACTTTTACATTAGACATCTTACCGCATTTTTAAGTTTCCCCGACTCTATATAAATATCGATGACCTGGTAGATCGGGACAATCGCAAACACCAGAGTGTAGTCTCCAAACGTCGTCAACTTTTCGATACTTGACCAGATGTACAAGATGTTGCTGGTGATGATCATGAACAGAATCGGCGAAAACAATATTTGGAATCGATTACGAATAGTTTCGATTTTCTCGTAGATTTTCCAGATGTTTTTCGGGAGACTCTCTTCTGTTTTACCCATAACGAAGATGAAGGACGAAATCAGGGAAACCGAAAACGAGTTGTGCGTGAATATCAAAGCCATTTCGAAGCCCAAAGGCCACAGGACGTAGGTGTGAAAGAAAACATTGTAGCAGAACTTTAATACGACGCACAGGGTAGAATCGAAAGAATTAGAAAATACGTCACCGTATTTCTCAGGAAGATTTAACCAAAAAATCAGGTTGACGGAAAGTAACAAAGTGAAAATCGAAATAGCAGAAAGAAGTTGAAATCGGATCCGCGACAGATTGTTGTGAGAACGGGGAATGTCCAAAACGTCTTTTTTTAACATCAGGAAGTCAGAAACGTTTTTGTAGATGAAAATTGCGATGAAAAATCCGCACAAACACTGCGAAAATATCGAAACATTCGATAAGAGATCGCGTAGTTTCTGCAAAGATACGAAATGGAATTCGAACGCTTGCCACAAGAACGTGAGTCCGCACATGGTAGTGGTTACGCGAAGTGGAAGGTATGAATAGGAGATTCCGCTGAAACGAAGTAAAATTGAAATCAAATTCTCTTCGAGCGAATTTCCTATTTTATTCTTCATTTTGAATCACTTCCTTTCGCGCATAAATTCTGCGAATGATAATCCTCAAGATCACTATTTCAGGGACCATGAAAATTTGCAATGTAATGAAATTGCCATTAATGTAATGAATTGAAACGTGCTTGGAAACATTAAATGATTTAATTAGATGACTGCTAATCATAATTTGTATCAATGAGTTGTCGATATGAAATAAATTAACCGAAATTAAACGTAGGTTGTAAATTAATTGACATTTTAAGATATTTCTTGTTACTCTTGTTCAGTGTTGGGGGCTGCACTGGTGTAATTGTTATCGCCCCGGCTCACCAACCTAGAGGTCACGGGTTCGAGTCCCGGTGGGGGAAAAATTTGTTGACCTTCTAGAGTTTTCTCCC
>JAQFYH010001016.1:0-10518 GCA_034694405.1 Scolopendrellopsis subnuda
CAAATTTTTTAGCAGACGACAAACGTAAAATGTCTGCCACATATTGATACTAAAAACTGTGCAAAGGAGTGTTTGTATAAGTTAATTTTCACGGAAAAATAAATCCTACGCAACACAATCTGAATTAGCAAATAATTTACATGTTTAAAAGTAAGGTTAATATTTATTACCTGAAAACTATGAATCATACCACTAACAAAAGAGATTCGCTCGTCTTATCGCGTTGACAGAGATTTATTTCGGTATGAGAATTGAGCTCAACTGCCATGGCGATGACTTTTTACTATTATATTTTTATAGCTCATAAAAATAAAAGCGCCAGTTGTTATGCAAAGAATTGGTACCGATGCGATGAATTGAAAAATCGGTAATTTTTCGTTTTATTTGCGGATTTTGTTGTTTCGTAATTTGGATTCCGCTGGCGTGACGTTGAAGATTAAGTACTTTTATGGAAATGTGCTACGAAGAGTAAAATTTGCATCATCACACGCGTCACCTTTCGTATTGTTTCAACGAAGCTTTGGTGGTTTTATTTCTATAGTTTATAGTGTGTCACACACAACTGGCTTTCAAATGTTCTTTCCCAGCAGATATGCCAATTATTAATATTTTAAAATGTCGAGAACAATTTTTCTTCGAAAACCGGAATTACTTCTCTATTCTATTTTTATGCTGCTTTTATGCTGCTTAGCAAATCCATAAAATAAAATGTGGAATTTAAGCATCCAGCTACACTGCATCAGTAAGCATATTTTAAACACTGGCAATATAGAGAAAATTAACTATCTGCATCGAAGTATTAATACATCTATTTATTTCGTTATAATATATAACAAGAGTGAGTTATAACACTGAAACACTTAGATGGACACAATTATAATTATAAGGTTTAAAAAAACATCAGCCTTGCGGTCTCCATTATCTAAGTTTTTTTTCGGATTTAATAAGTCAGGTAGATAATATTGTCTAGTTGTATTTTCTTGGCAACCATGTCGGGAATTTTCAATGGAGGAAAACAACTCATACGAGAATGTTTTCGGCAAAAAACTGCTTTCCATAGCAATTTCATAGAAACTCAACGAAATGTTAAAACGAAGGAAACTGTAAAAGGAAATACGCGCGTCGGATCCTATTCACCCAATGGAATGCAGTCGACTGAACTGTTTGGATTAAAAACCAAAAAAAAAAAAAAAGACGACAGAAAACTTAAAACCTGCGCAACGTCCGATAAATAGAAAAAAAATTGGTTCTCTTCATCCAGAAAATAGCAACCCTACCAATTTACATTTTAAAATTCGCAATACATCATTAATATTAATATTGTAATGGCAACATGCAGTTCAATAAGAATCCATAATGTTACCTATTTGGACTTTGTGTTTACTAACGAAAGACTTTAATAAACTTAATATTAAGAACAAAATACAGTATACAGTCTATACACACAGAGAAATATGAACACTCCATAGGGTGTAGACATATAGAAGGAGTGACCCTGGGCAAGAACCCCACGGGTCATTCCTTGTATAATATGTCTACATGTTCATATTCTCTGTGTGTAGTGAAGCAGGTTCTGCCAAAAGACAAACTCTCTCATTCAGTACTTTGGTGGGTTCAAATAGTCTTGTAATTTCCTGTATCTTGGGCTCGGGAAGGGAAATATTTTTTTATTCTGCTGGACATAGTGGTTGATTTCGTTTCTTATTACTTATGATTCATTAGTAATAATTTGTTGCTTCCCTATAACGGAGCAAATGTGACTAATCTCAATCCTTGTATTGTATGGAGGGATTGACACAATTTGGAGGTAAGCTGAGGTTGAGAAAATCAACAAGTTGAGCACTAGTACATTCCTGAAAAATCTCAATATTATGTTTCGCGGCGTTCACCTGTTGGGTGAAGAAATTTAAAGTTTGAAGCTGAAATTTCCCTAAATAAGTTTGTCCAAAATTTCTATTTTTGTTGAACTGACACTATTTTACGATAGATCTAACGGTTGTTTTTGAATTTCGCACGGAATATCAAATGAATGTGACATTTCATTTTTTTAAGTAAAGAAAGTAGTAACAAAACCATTTTAATAATTTAAAGTTATTTAAAATTTTATAACTCACCCCCTTGGGGAAAAAACTGTGCATAGATGGTTTTGAATGCCTCTTCATCCACCACTCCGCTCGGGCATTCCTGAAACAGAAAGAAAAAGAATATAAAATATTCAAAACGAAAAATACACTTGAAATATTTATTTTTCTTTCTTGTAAGCTGGGTCGTTTGCATTTCGAGCACCGTATTATACTGACAAAATACTGCGAAAATAGGTGGGTACAGGGTATCCGTTTTTCTGTTAAACCGTCTGTGCCCTAGAAGTAAACAATCGAGACAGAAGCAATAGTCTTCAACCCCTTTTCGTACTCACGTACTCGGATTACTTGGTAAATTTTATAATTTTTGCATCGTCATAACGGAAAATAAACAATGCTTTGATATTAGGCCTTGATATTAGTGAAAATTATTTCAAAATTATTTTACAATGTTCTTTTTTTAAAACTCCTTTGGCGTTTAACTGATAAATCCCCTTAAAAAGGACAGAAAGCTTCCTTCTGCAGTTGTTCTGAGTTGCTGGAAAGCTCACTCAACCGGTTTAAGGGGGCAGCGGATGCTAACGACCACGACAACTCTGCGACCGTTGCCTTATTGTTTGAGGCCGGGACAATCAAGTGCTCCTGGGTATCCTCCAGGTACTTACATTATCTTTTTATTTCCTTTTTTTTTAATTATCGCTGCAGTGACCTCATGTTGCTCTTCCCATCTCAATAAAGTACGGTACATTTTTACGTTACAAGGCAGCAATAAAATGGCAGTCGAATTTAAAACTCACACAAACAAACACTCTTTGCGTCATCAATAAACGTATAATGTAAACCCAAGAATAAAGCATGTTCATTGTTCGTATTATAGAGAAAACCAGAAATAAACACAACCAGGTAATAGTTCCCATGGTAACTTATATACTCCTGTTTCAGCTATTCATAAAATGTACAGTTGAAGTACATGAATCATTATTAAACTTTTTTGCAGTTTATATAAGAAAAGGCGCTGTTTACCTTAGAGCTAATATTATTTTATACCTTGAATAAATATACCGGTACTTTCTTATATATTTATTTATTTAATAAAAGAAAGGTATAAAATATTCTAGTACTCCATATAATGGGAGCGTTTTTTTTTCAATTTTATTGCTGTTAATTTTACCGTGAATACACTTATAGTCTACTCGTTAGCTTACAATTATGTAGTTACGACTAGCCCCACTCAGGAGTGGGTCTGCTCAGTGAAATAGGAATAAAAATCCAAGCTTAAATTTCGACGTGAGATCACTTCTTAACGAAACTTGCATGATAGAGTAACCGAGGAAAAGAAGGGAACTAATACGAACGAATAATACCGAAAATCGAAAATCTATAACTTACTGTATAAAATACAAGTAAATCCTTCAAATATTCAATCAGATCGTGCTGCGGTTCAATTTGTTGCGATTCAATTTATTTCAGTTCAGAGGTTCAAAAATGGAATTCGATTAATGCCAAGTCTTTGATTAAACGTTTCAATCATTTTTAAGAAAAAGAAATATCTTTAAGAAGTGACTTTCTATTTTTGGAGCCAAGATTACGGGAAGAAAAGTAAGAAAGAAAAAGGATAATATCGTTATTAGACAATTACAGAGTAGGAACAGATATTTTGCCGACACACTTTATTGATAAAGAAAGTCCGATATTCACAAAGTTTGAATCCGACTATGAAGAAAAGAATACAGGTTATGAAGAAATAATGTGCGATGGCCGAGTTAATTTATCTTGTCAGTATTCTAAAATTGTGACTAATATCGATTTGTTTGCGAAAACAAATTTGAAAAATTTGGAAAAGTTTCGTTTTCTCATCGTAAAACAAAAACAAACCACACATAACACCCTGCGGCGAGATATACACACGTATCTCGAGGTAAGTAACAGATTTTCCAAACGAAAATCGATATTTCGTATCAATGTGGTATTTTTAATTACGAAATCTAAAATGAAACCGTCTTGTTATTCTTGCAACGTGCAGTCAAGAAGCAGTAATACGTTATACTAGGATAGAAAGTAAACACGTACAGTGTTGTGCGCGAAGCAACGAAAAAATGTAAATTTGGACGAAATAACTAATGCAAAAGATTCTGCGTTCGGAATGCTCAATCTGCTGGGAAATTCTCTTGAATTTAAGGACTTCAAGATTTGGTTTTGACTCCAATCGTATGGAATTAGTAAAAATGTCTGGCTTTTTTCTGCTTTGTTCGAATGTTCCACATTCCAGTAAACAACACACTCATAAAGAGAAAATGCGTATCAGTTCACAGAATAAACTGACAGGACAGTGTACTGCATATACGCTTCTTTGAACTTTCGCAACACTCGTACGAAAAACGTTTTAGCCAATCAACTTCGTGAATTTAAACTAAACTGCGCACGCAAGCGAATTATTCTTATTTCGTTCCAAGAGCGACAAAGTTGGCGGTGTCTGTTTAAAAACTTTTCGTTACGTTTTTCTTACCTGCTTGAACCCTCGGTACATGAGTTGAAGCTCCTTCCTTGAGAATTTTGTGGTCCTACAGAGAGCATCCAGACCATCTGGTTTGTGTCGCACCACGTGCGGTTCCATTTCATCTGCTTCGTTATCTGAAAAAAAAAATCACATTTTTAGGCTTCGAATTAACTCTTGTTAACAGTTATTTTATTATACAGATTATGAACGTTACTTCTTTTAAATATGCATTGCAGCAGGTTCATTGAGTGAACAAATTGTCTTTGTGGGTATACGTATTTTGTACCTTGTAAGTTGTCTAACTTTTATACCTTTCCGTAAACAAGTTTATATTAAAACCAAAGTTATTATATTCTTTTTAATTTGTGAACTGCTTTAAAGTGGGATTCTCATCATTTTGAGCTTATTTTAGCGAATATTTACCTAGTTTCGTTCTTACTTGTTTTTTTTATAAGTTATATTTGGTTTTAAAGAACTTATTTTGCGGAGTTTTATCATTTAAAAAAAATAACAGAAATGACCAATCTCACAATGAAGTACTCTAAAACGAATTGGTCAGGAGCGCCATAAAAAACGTGACAGCTGGCATGTCACTGTATATCCGGTTTTCGGTTTTCTCACCACCCGTTTTGAATTCAAATTATTACCGGAACTTCGGGGCGAACAGCAAGGATATGAGGCATGTTCAAACAAACAAAAAAGTAAAATAAAATATAATTAAAAAATTGCAATTACCTAAAATATAAACGGTTATAAACTAATTATACTTTTCAACGTTTTATTGTAGTATTTTTACGCGTTTAATTTCATTTTGAAAATTTATTGCGGCGCACGCGCCTGTAAAGATTTGTGGTACAGCAAGTTCAAATTCTCTGTTCCCCACAAATCAGAAAGCCTAAAGGCAATTTCTTATTTTAATTAAATTAGAAGGAGTATTGCTAACTGAACTTCATACAATGATAGCAAATTAGTAAGTAGTTAATTTTTATTTAGAAAACGGTGTGCTAGGGACGATTTTAAATTATGAGAATTCCACTTTAACTCTCGACGTACAATACGCGCAATTTATAGCTTTTACATTTTGTTTTGTATTCCAATTATAACGTTACCGTATATTCCCAATTGAAAACGAGATAATTTCACGTGTCGTATACTTTTCTAACTTACTGCTACGAGAACGAAGTGTGCATCTTTTTCGTTTACCCTGTACACTTCAGGTCGTATGTAGACAGAACCGATAGATATGTCCTAATAAAAGTAGTCTCAACTTTTCTATATAAAAGTACCCCGTATACAGACATATCTGTCAGGAAAAAACCCGGCCTTTTATTATATCATTGAGTGGTAAGACCATATCGGGCCCACATAGAGTCGTCGAAGCCAGCAGTACAATCTAGAGTTATTTACTGACGATATATCCCGTGTCTTTGCGCTTCGAGAATCAATTTTGTACTGCTGGAAAGGAAAAACGAGTAAAAAAAAAGGGCTTTACACTGGCGGAGAGCCTATTTTGGTTTGACAGATGAAATTCTACACCGTGGCATCAATTCAATGGCAAAATAAAGTTGAAAGTATGGAGGCCATTACATTTTTTTCCCAACAGCTTCTCTAATAATGTTTTTAAGAAGTTCATTCACAGTGCTGAAGCTGAGATTCAACAGATTCCATTAAGACGTTCTGGACTTCGTGTACTTCTTACCAGCCTCATAACTGCTATAATTTGTGGAATTTAACTGGTATCCTTAGTTCTAAGTTGCGCCTTACAGTAAAGTTACTCTAAAGTTAATAGACTATCTTAGTTATCTTACTCTAATGTGCTACCTAGTAAATTAATGCCTTAAAGGGGTTTGAAAGGGATCTAACATGCTTGTAAGGTGCGGAGTAAATTTTCGAGCAAACTTAATTTTTATGAGTTAATGTTGCTAAAGGCGCGTACACCTGAGAGATTTTCCGTCAAATTTTTCAAACACTTTTGTATCCACACTTTTTCAAGTCAGGCACAAGTGCTTAGATTGTTGAACATTGTCAAACTTTTGTGTCGCACTTTTTTATTTTGATCAATTTGAGTACAACAAGATCTGTTCGCCGAAGTATTTTTTTATTAGTCTGGTTTTGTCGTGAAAGTGTGACACAAAAGGGATGTACACGAAAATGTGATTAAAAAACTCTATAGCGTGTACGCGCCTTAAGGCTGGAATTATGTATGGTCTTTTGTATTCATAACCTTCCTAAAAATAATTATTATGTTTAACTAGAAAAGAAATATTTACGTTTATAAAAAAAAACGAACTTAATATATACGAATGCATGTTAATTTTTAATGTAAAAATATTGCTACATTTACATTCCATTCAAATCTAGGAAACAGCTTCAATGCCTATTACGTGTTTTGGTTCCGTAGAATTTACCGACTCACGAACCAGCAAATTATATCCGCCTAAAGCGGCCAAAAACTAATGAATAGCTACTCTGCATAAAATGAATAATAATTTCCATTCAAGATGAAATGTTCTCGCACAAGTCGAGAGAGATCTAATGCCTATTAAATCCCCCCAGCGCTGCAAAATGCATGTTTAGTCAAGCAGGAATTTCGCATGAATAGACAAAGTGACACCCCCGTTTCCCCCTGAACGTGTAAAATTGAATTCATTCACGTCGTAAGTTATTCGCACAAGAGCCAATCAATTTCACATTTTCGACTCTCCTGGAATCTCTCGTTCCCCAAATGGGATTTGGGGTGGAAAATGATCGTCTTTCGCGGGTGATCGTGTGTGAATCTATAAATCGCTTTGTATAGTTCTATACAGTTAGACTGTTCAAATCTGGTTCGGTTCCCAGCTGGAAATAATGGTGCTTTTTTTCTGAAATTTTTTTTTCTATTCTTTATTTCACTGAGCAGTATCTTTGCTATTTAATTCAAGTTTTTTCTTCTTATCTATTTTTAAATTCGCACTTATTGTCAGCCTGCTACATAAGGGTTTGAAAGTTGCGAAAATAATATAAACGCACGAAAATAGTTAAGTTAAAACACGACTGGCAAATAAAATCGTAATGCACTGCAGCATGGATATTCATAATTATGGACATTAGGCCTGGTTCACGATACAGATAGTTTTAGAAGCTAGATAGAAAATGAAGCTCACGTGACTCATTTCAACGAGCGCGGTTAGTCTAAACGCGTACCGTGAGCTTCATTTTCTATCTAGCTTCTAAAACTATCTGTATCGTGTATGCACCCTTAATGAACAATGAACATCTATCTCTGAAAGTTGCAATACGGAAATCGTTGGGATCATGTCTGAGAGCATACGGGGTAATACAGTATTGCGCATTGAGATTAATTTCCAATTTACACGCCATTAACACCGTACTCCGGATACAAAGTGAAAGTTACAGTATTGAAATTGAGAAATACTACATCGGAGAGTAATTGAAAATTCGTCCCCAATATCGTGTAGGGTGTCCTGTAAACGAACGAAGTATACGAGTACCGTTTATTTCAGATTATACGTAATACGCGAAGGTATTGCAAAGTGAAGAAATTATAAAAAAAAAAGTAATTAGTGCCTAGTGTCTTTCACCGCAAAGTCTGGTAAAAACCATGATGTGATCGATAAGTTTAATTTTGAGAACGCTAATTATTTTTGCGATTCTTTCGATCAACGTTCTTCGAGATTTTGTCTCTTGATCATCCTCAGTAATTAAATACCAATTCATAGACCGCCAACTTTCGCTGACTTCAACAAACAGAATTTTATTTTGTAAAAAGTATCTCGAAATTCATGCAATTCAGCATGAAATTTTAATTTCGGGAAAAAGAATGTCCAGACATGTCAGTCTTCTGTCGGCATGGACTAACTATAGCCTATTCAAACTCGTCTATAATTTAATTAACCGCAAAGCTTTTAATAGACATATATAGCTGTTTAACACACATACAGGATAGGTAGGTCAATCTCTTAATAATATTAAGTGTTTGAATTATCCTGCACTATTTCACTAAAATGAATTGAGTTACGGCTTTTCGCTGAAATAAACTCCAGTTGCTGCAGCCGAATTCCTATTATAGCGACCGGCGGAAATAGCTTTCGCTTGATTGGAATAAACACAGGTACGTTGTAAACTATGCGGAATGCTTGATGTTCATAGATAAGTTATATCCTCTAATAACTTAGCCTAAATATTCTATACTGAAATGCGATGTTTTGAAAATAAATTTTATGGATCAAATGAAGAAATTCTAATGTTGAATATCGTAGCTTCCCAGTAACTCTGAGAGACTGGACTCTGCAGATACAACTGGTTGCAATATAGCCAATATAGATGGTGGGAGGAAACTGCTGTTGCTCTTGCAAAATATATTATTTAAATCAAATCCGGACCCATCACTGTATAACTTGCTGAACGTGATTTTAAGCCGTATTCTTCGAAACGTTGCATTTCATATTGCCAAAAGAATTTGTTTAACTTAGAAATATGTTATTTACCAGTGGGCATACCCATAATCGGACACAGTATTTTTTAACGAAATAGTGCCTAGTAACAACGTTATTATTATTATTATTATTAATATTGCTGCCACGACTTGATCTGTTCAAATCGCCACGGCAATGCTAACTGTAAATGGAATCAAATAACAAGTAAGTTAATTGGCTATATTGCTACACACTTTCTTTGGTTTGTACGTTTATATCTAGTAGAGAGTGATGCATATTATCAAGAATAGGATAATATACAAAGAATACGATTCAGGAAATAATCTTTTCGTACGGAAAAATGTTTTCTGTATATACCGCTAGATGGGCGCGAGCTCCTGATTGGCTGTACACTCTTCTTTCTTTCTTTCAACTCGCTCGTGTGATTGTGCGCCACCTACCATCATTTTGAAATTATTTTTCCGTACATAAACAGAAAACATATTACACTCAATCTGAGTGCCGTATTCTTTGTATATTATCCTATTCTTGATATTATCATACTACTGCGTAAATAAAACATTTTGCAGTGACACATTCTGCAGAAGAGCCACTCGTCATGTGACCTTTCTTCCGTGAGTGATCGATAACACCCCCATTCAACCAATATATCAGGTAATGCGTGGAAAAAATGATAGTATGGAACGGCATTTCTTTCACACTCCTGACAGAGTTAACCAAGCAATGGCATAATCAGTACAACTGGCATCATGAATAAGGGAAGGTAAGTTATATAACTGACGCCAATATTATAAGCACTAGTTTTTAATGGCATCGAAACAACGAATCAGTTACTTCATAACATTGCGTGTTTGCTGTATTCATTTACGAATTGGATAACATCTTATACGATAATTGGAAGGCGCAATATTTAAATTTTTACACATGAAAATCGCGACGAGCTTTTTTGATCAAAAACGCCATGTTCACTTGATATCTTTAATTTCCGCTGTCTGAATTTTTACATTTCACATCTAAATATATCTAATAACTGACGAGTGAGTTAAATTTCATCCAAATTGAAATTGTTAAAAATATTTCCTATACTGTGTACTTTATACCATTGTAAGTGTTTCTATCTTAAACGCTAATCAGCAGTCGCGTGATTTATGTACACAATTATAGGTTTTTATGGCGTTATTTGCAAGTTTATTGAGAAATTTTTACAATAATGCTTCCTGTTTCTTTTTGTACTAAAAATAACGGTTTAGGACATAAAATTATAATGGGATTAGTAGTTCTGGCAGTAGCGGATTTAGAAAAAAATCTTTTGGGGGCCAAATCAGTAGCCGTCCTCTGATGCCGCAAGAGGGATCGGGGGTCTGGGGCCGGAGCCCCCAGCCGCCGGAGGCAAACTTTTTTGTTGACATGTAAGTCAAAATTGGTACATTTTTAAGCTCTCGGACTCGAAAAACTGTGCTAGAGTGTTTGTTCAGAAAAATTTTTAAGTTTTGAGTTAAATTTG
>JAQFYH010001017.1:0-10518 GCA_034694405.1 Scolopendrellopsis subnuda
TTGGATTCTGAGAGCAGTAACAACTCAGCAGCCGTTACGGCTGTTGAGTCTGTTATTATTTTGATCATCGACTACGTATTCCAGGACATCCACGATTTCGTGGATGAAAGTGGTGGGGTGTTTTTAACATGGCTGCGTACCACACTGCGGCAATGCATGTTTCTCGGTTATCTTTCGCAACCTCAGCGCAGCAGACATACTGCTGGTCGAAGAAAATTTAAATTCATTTTTAAATCACCAGTTCTTTCATTCACGTTGTTTTAACTGTTTTAAAATACTTGGTAACTAAATAATTCATTTGATTTAGTGCATTAAAACTTGCTAATCGTCCTGCTATAAACTCCTGCTATATAAACTAACTCTCGTTCATTACTCGGTGTCGGCAACTCTCCGCTGGCGGTCAGTTTAAAAAAAAATACAGAAGAATGCGTCACCCGGTACCGTATAGGCTATAGCAGGTACCATCTTTCAGCTTTGGCCGCCAAGGGTGGTAGGAGACAAAATAATGGATCTGTTGACCATTGTGTAGTCGGTACAATTATTTATTATACCAAAAATGCACACTTTTCTATTAAATAAAAAATGTTTGCGAAAAGTTAGTTCAAGTTGTGTATAAAACTCTTTATACGTGGCATTTTGCCACCGCATCCGTAGTTCGTTGAGCCGCACGTGCTGCTGACATTTTACGCTTATGTATATCCTTGGATCGATACAAAAGGAGACAAAAGTCAGTGTCCAAGATGTTCATTGATTAGCCATTAATATTCTACTTTCACTACGGCATTCTCCTTTCCAACTGACGCCAATGTCAGAATGTCGTCGGCAGGTGTTGTTGCTGCTGGAAGCGCGGCAGCCGGATAAGGTTCACGCTCTATCGGATTCTTGGAACCGCTGACGCCGTCTATTTTCTCCGCTGTGTTTAAAACTGTAATGGCGAAAATAATATTGAAAATGAGTTTTCTGTACTCATTATCATCGTAATTATACTCATATTCTCTCTCGGAGAAGACAATAGAGCATGTACATTCCTCGATGGCGACGTATGGCCATTTTTTTTGTGGCAACGGGGATCAGCACAGATACAGTTGAGATTTCAACATTTTGTATATAGCTGGCGCCGCAACAAGTTCTGTATAAAGTCTTGTACGTTTAATTAGGCCACCGTGTCTTCGTCATGACTCGAATAAAGAAGGATTCATTTTATTATAACTATAGTAACTAAGAATCAGATGTTTCGCAACATGCTGTGGACATTTATAAACATTTTTAGAAATTTGATTTATAAAATTAAGTATAGGCCCTATAAATAGTAAGGAGTAAGTTAGTGCATCAGGGGCTCCAATTGGAGGCTTTTTAAAAATTTACCAGAAAGTAAGAAAAAACGGGAAGAAAACCGAAAATTGTAAGATGTAAGATTGTAAGAGGAAATTAACCTTTTATCCAGCTATGCACTGCTATTTAGATATTTGACATTGAATCGGTTGAAAAAAAAAGGTCAACGAGTATGTTTTTAATACGCTCTCTTGCAATGCATATGTGAAATAACTACCCTGTTCCTACTGTTCGTATAGATACACCGGAGTTGAATGGACATGTAGACTACTAACAAGTAAGTTATTAATTAAAAATAAACAAATTTCCCGTATTATTTCCCGTTCCTGACTTTATTTCTTCCTTGCACTTTGGGGGTGATTTCAAATGAAACTCGTCGTGTCACACATGTCTTCAAACATTAAAGAAATAATTTTGGGTTGCCGCTGTGTAGTGAAACGAAATTTTCCTGAAACACATACCAATAGCCATTTCAAAGTGTATGATGGGTTTAGGGTAAGACGGTAAGGCCATAGATTTTTACGAAAAGTTTGACATTCTGCATACGTGTTTACGGACAAGGACGTACGCAATCTTGGCCACGGTATTTGAAAGTGCTGCACTGCTGCATCTTACATCAATACATGCTCTGACCTGACGTAAGTTGCAGCACTTCAAACCCGTAGCCAAGATGCCGTACGTCCCAATAAGCGTATAGACACGTGTGAAAATGCCAAACTTTTCATAAAAATCTAGGACCTTAGGTTTAGGGACCCCCAGTCGCTCAAGTAGGCCTACAGGTTGAGAAAGCACAATTTTTATTTACTTCAATACCCGACAAACTTCCATTTGAGCTTGGAACTGGTTCAAAACTTCAAATCCATGATAATACTTCTGCATTGGGCAACATTTTTGGCCAATATTCGATCCTATATTATGATGCTATATGCCAATGCTTTGCTAGCCTAATGGTTTATCACTTGCTGGCACGTCTATATTTTGATCTCTTGCTCAGTTTGGACGCTTGGGGTTCCACAATGAAACCGAAAGGATTTCTGTTACTGAACTATTTGAATTTTTTACAGACATTACAGGTGATCTGTACCTAAGTTACATTTTGTAAACCGTTCAAACTTTATAAAACTTTTTATAACAAGGTCCCATTCAGGGAATATAACTTTTTCATGTGTGTTATTCTTTAGAGCATATACGCTCTAAAGAATACCCATAAAAATTGTTTGTTGTATGTTACATTGACATACATTGACATACATTGACATTGCTTGAATTTTAATTTCCATTAATACTAAACTTTCACTAATTGGATTTCTTTAATTGGTCTCGAGAAAATCAAATTCTTGTAACATAAATTTGTTAGAATAAAATCCCAATGTGTCCTTGAAGATTGGCTACTATGTGCTCGGTCTTTTTATATTTATGAGAAGGAAAAAAAACCATCAAATGTAATTAATGCTTGAAGTTAATGGGGATTTATTGCTGCTTGAGATTAAGCTTAAGAGAAAATAATGTGTTTTGCCCTTTTATTTTGCTTTAGGAATATTGCATTATAACGGAATAATTTGCGGTGTTACATTAATGATTCGAACCTTGTTATAACGATAGAGTTTTTTACTTTCAATTGTCTGGAATCATGCCTGTTTCAATATTCGTATTAGAAAGGAAGGTCCATGCTTACCTCTTACCGAATACTCCGTAACTGACTGGTTTACAAACAAAACTATTCGGTTTACGTAATTCTGATGTCTGAGAGACTGAGTCTGCATGCTAAGCGGGGAAAACCAATCTTACAGGCGCGGATTCGAGTTTCTCTGAAATTTTGATAGTTAATTTTGTGTAAATTGTTTTAACATAATTCCAGAATTTTTTTACTTATATTTCCGAGTTAAAATCCTCAATATCCAATTTCTTTAATTGGGCAGTATTCGAAATTAATTGACATTCATGTATGATTCCGAGCCGATATTAAAATAAAATATTCCTATACCTTTCACACATTTTATATTGATTTTTGCATTACCTGATAGGTCAGGCGTGTCAATTGTCCCTCCTCTGTTTTTAAAACGCTTAAAATATAAAAATTATGAATCGTATCCCGAGATTTTAATATGAGGAGGTTCATCTTCCATCCTCCATTGAAAATAAAGAGGAAATGACGCCCCTGACCTACAGGAAGAGAATATGCATAAGAGAATATGCAATTGTGCATGCATGCACAATTGAACACCTGCACGGTGGGGTTCCCTTCCAAGGTGTCCCGTAATTTCAGGCATCATAGTTCGATTCCCAGGAACTTTATTGGGGTGGGGAAGGGGGTGCTTTTAAAAAAAAATAGAAAAGAGTAGGGAAAAAGGAGGGAAAAGAAAATTGGAAATAAATATCATAAAAAGGTGCAAGAAAAAAAAGCACAAAATTGAAAGAAAAAGTACCGGAGGTATAGTATACACTAACTAGTAAGTTATATGCCATAGAGGAAACTATAGAAAGGACTTAGATACAGCAAAAAAAAAACGCTCAACAGCAGCCACCACCTCCCCTCAATAAAGCTGAAATGACGCCCCTGTCGGTTCCCTGAAAGATTTCTGTGTTTAAGAATGTGAATTTTACAAAGGCCAATGTAAACGAAATTTTAATGGTCCTCATTTCAAAACTTCCACCCCTATCTATATATTCACATTTTTTTTCCACCTCCACAAACCCCAATCTCATCTATTTATCTGATTCCCTACCCCCCTTTGCGATGCACCTACATTGTTTTACGATTCCCTCCCTCCAGCAATCCTATCACGCTTCTCCCTGTGTCCTATCCATTCCTATAAATCAAGGGGGTGCATCTTTTCCCACCCAAATCGATATTATTATTTAGCATCGATTCAATTCGTCTCGATGTTTTCATACCGACTCGGACTTTTTTAAGGTTTTTATTATGATGTTGGAAACTCGATCGTAAAAAAGTTTATTGACATCGTATAAGCGAGATTAATCTTCTCCTCCAAAACATTTCAAGTTCAAGTGAATGCTTTGCCCTTGTCTTGCTTAATTTTACTATTATTTTTATTTGATTTTTATATTCGAAGGTTGACAATTTTCTCACCTTTTTAACCCTTTTATCTTATTGTGGAAGTTCCCGGTGATAATCGCGCGGAAATGTATTGTCTGATGGTGATAAATCTGTTCCCAACTTCTGGTTAAACAGCTAGACGTTCTTTTATGACCAGGTTTACGGGGTATTTATACTGGGTTAAAAGTATGTTCGGGTTTTACGGCTATAGGTTATGGCTTATTTAAAGCTACTGTTCATTAACAATCTGCATGTGAATAAATGGATAAATAAAAACATGAATTGGTACCAGCAGATATAACTGTACACACACAGGGTGTTTCATCAGAGAATAGTGAGACACGATGCGGATAAATTGCAGAATATTTGGACTAGACTCTCTCGTAGGCGGTCGGTGCTATATGGACTAGGGGGCTTATAGCCCCATATTAGTTAGCCCCTATCAATTTTTATGATATATTTTATATAAACCACTAGAAAATTTACAATTAGCCCCATCAAGTTGGCAGTTAGCCCTCCCAATCAATTTTCTCACCGACCGCCTATGGATCCACTCCCAGTAAGAGGATTTGGTTTGAATTTATTAGCTAATTTTTTTTCCGAATGAGTTTTGCGATTTTTTTAATAAAAGTAAATCTGAATGACTGGACCTTTGCGTCATTAAGTTAATTTAATCATTAAAGAGGTATATTCTTTTGGTGGGTGTTTATGAAGTAATGGCATAACAATGTCATATTTCGTGACTCGCGCGTCATATTCTGTTTATGGAGAGATTCATCATTGATTTAGAATCTGAAAAAAAAATAACGTTGATTACTTCACAGCTGTTTATTAATGTTTTTTAATTATTAATATTTTTGTATCAATACTATCGGCAGTCAAGAATCGATGTAAAGGCAATGAAGGATTAGACAACCGTCACAATTATTATTGTACATGGGTCTGCAGGGTGCGAACGAAGAGGGGTTGACTAAAGACCCCATTGCTTAACGCCATCTACAGGGAGGGTTGAACCACCAATCAAGAATGTCTTCGTTTGTAGACAACACATATTTGAAACAACAATTCCCTACACACTTTAAGGGGGGAAATGTGATCGATTTTCAGATCCCTTTTGATAAGAAATTGCCCATATAGTGTTGATTTAAAAATGGTGCTAAAAAATTAGTCTCACTTCTAATAACATTTTATTTTATGAACGCAAACGAATCATATTACATATAGGTATATAACTACATATTAAACATTATTATAGTTCGAAAATAGTGCAGACTTGTCTTTAAATTTATTAATCACTCCACAGACTACATAATAAGGTTAGTTTCTCAACAATCCAGAGTCCAGAGTCCAGACCAGGCACTGGTATCAATCAATATTATACATAACTTAACTCACAACACCTTTGCTATGAAGAAAAATGCATTAAAACTTCAAAATATTAGTATTACCTTACCGAATCGCTAACATGCAGTGTATTTGATTTTGATTTTACTTCCATCCATCCTTCCGTTTTCGGACCAGCTTATTCCCCTAAGGGTAGTAGAGGACGCGGATGCAAAGGGGGATGGCCCCCCTTTGATCTTCCATCTCCGAAACCATAATTATGTTGAAGGGGAATTTCTTCGAGAATTTCTGCATTCCCCAACTTGTTTTGTATACGGTACTGCATAAGTTAAATCGATTGTAAGTAAATTAATCTCATTTTTCTACGGATATCACAGCTCTGTTCTCCAAACTGCCATCATCTCAACATTTCTTCCAAAAAAAAAAAAGAGAATGGATGGGGATGAGGGGGGGGGGGGGGGTAAACTTTTAGTTTATATGGCAATTTACCGGTATAATTTGTCGTATCACTTAGCAAAATTTCTTCTCAATTTTCTTGCAATAACGAATCTTCGAAATGGCGAGACTTAAAATCAGTGGCGAGGAACTTAAAAGAATTGAGTTTTGGCCAAGGTTCAATACAGGAATCAAAAGGCTGACCCCAACATTCCAGAGCAACCTCTCCTAAAAGAAGCTGCATAATTTATGTGCAGTGCACCTTATACTATATAAAAAAGGGGCGTTTTAAAACATATTTTTGTCTTCTGAGGGATCATGTAACATTCAAACACCCTCTTCGCATCGCCACTGCTGCGAAATCTCCGACATTTGCTATCTGCGCGAACTATCAAATAAAAGGGATAAAATTCTCTCATATATGGAATTACCTACCGTTATGGTATTAGGGAAGAACACTGCAGCACGCGCATTTCATGAACCCCATTTATTGTCAAACCGTGATCCCCTAATTAGTTGAAGTAGGTACCTTCGCGTCACAGACGAATCGTCAATAAAGTTACGAGGGAAAAAGCTTTTCTACAATGAATTTGGAATTACATTACTACTGACTGTATGAAAAAAAAAGTGATTTAGTCGATGGATCAAAAGACGAAAAATTCGAAAGAATTCGCCGTTACAAAAAGAAAAGAATGATTTATTGCAATTTTAAAATTTTTTTATGAACTTATATTCGGAGGGAAATGTGATTAGAAAGATGGAGAATTCGCAGTTACATCGGATAGGAAATAAAGTCATTTATTATTATTATTATTAACGACGTAGAACGGAGAATAATACTTTAGTTTAACTTCTCTATTTCTTTGATAACATGGTCCCCCTAAACCCCCCTCTTTTAAATTTAACAAATTGATCCCTGCGGTTCCGGTACTCGTACATCGTGCATAATTATGTAAGCTGTGCACTGCAAGTCTGCAACCTGCTGTGCTATAAGCTTATTCAAGATATTCATCCAAAGAAGTTATAAACTATATGATTTCAGGCCGAACGTTAGTGGACCTTGCTTTTTTTTTCACGAAGAACCATAAGTGTTTCCTCACCCTCCCAACATGTTCATTGGACCTTCGGCACCTGCATTATAGAGTAATTATTTGTCTTTTCTTGAGAAATGAGATCCACAACCCTTGGTCCGCGCCGCTGGTGAAAACTGACGAACTCGCCCGAAGATATAGGTCCTCCCTCCTGTTAAATAAACAAGAATTTATTTTCTTTATCAAAACAAAATAGTGATATATACGGTGTTGGCGTCTACTCTGTTTTCACACTAAAAAAAACATAATAAATTACTTCTTGCAGATTGATGTCCCTGCGATAGATATGAAAAGATGAGTTGTTTTTCTCTTCCCTTCGTTCTTTCCTTTGGGAATTTTTTTTGTCCATTGTCGTCGGGTAATAATAATAAATCTGGTTTGTGGTGTGTTCTTTTTGGAAAAAAAAAAACACAATGTCTTAATTTGTAACAAAAAAAAGGCTGATTCTTCATCTGCTGTTGACAGATTGACATGGGAGACTTCAAAAAAACATAAAACAGACACTCAACAGAGCTACGCTTTGACTGAAAATAGAATATATATTTTTTAACAACGTCTTTATGTAAGAGGATACTTCGTAATTATCACGTGTGCAACTGCGTAGGCTATTAGGAGCATCCATGTCGTCCAAATTATTTTCGAAGTCGCCCAAGAACCTTCTGGCACTGATATACTATGCATATCATCACTTTTCATGCATATACCGACACTCTGTACCGAGAGCAGCCAGAATGATGTTTAGTGTAAGTAAACTTTACGGAAATAACGAAATTGTGGCAAGTTTGGCAGTTGAGGGAGTTCAGAAATACCTTAGTTTCATAGGCTAATGCAAAGATATTTCTGATCAACCCAATATTATTCTCGCCATTTTGTTATATTATTATGTCTCGTTTTGTTCAGAAATAGAACTACTACATCATTTTTTTTTAATTTACATAATAATGAAACTGTAACGATGCATTAGTTAAGACTCTCACTGACACGCCGTAAAAAATTCCATATTTTTAAATAATTTATTAAAATAAAATAAAAGCTAATTGAGGTATATTCCTACCAACAAGCTAGCACAGTTATTCTGATCGATTAGACTATACTTTACCGTCTTATCTTGAGAGCATATCATTTTGAGATTTTTAACCGTACAATTCGATGGCAATAGCCGCAATACCATCACCTAATAAGTAAATAATCTCGATATCATGTAAATATTTCCCATAGCTTCATGTTGTACGTCGCAAGAACCTCTGTTTTGCCAACAACAAAAAATTGATGAGATCATCGATATAATATGGTAGGTTCGTTCCTGCAGATTGTTTGGTAATTCCGTTCGCCCGAGGCGTTTACAGCCTTTACCATTTAATCCTGTGGTAATTTAGCACGTGCAAGATACTATCGTTCGCGTATATATAACTTCCCCTTGGCATAATAGCCCTAAGTCCCAGTGTATATAAAGACAAAAGGTTATTGCAATTCTTTAGTTCTGTTGCAGAGGGAGTTGGGGGGGGGGGGGTTAAACCTTTTCTTAAACTCAGCAGTAGTGTTGCTGCTTCTGGGATCACTGATGTATACTCGTGCGAGATACCGCACCTGCTACACTTTTGCTTTAACCATCTTTCTATATCCTCTCTTAAAGATGTTTGACTGTACTGAGCAAGAATGAGAGCTGCAAGATACTCTTAAGCAAATAAAATCGGCAGTTTTCCGCGAACACGTTGGTATAAAATGGTCATTACAATGATGCTTCTCTGCTGATGTCATTATATCAATGATCATTTTGAGTTTCATATTATGTAATCTGCATTAAAATTGTATAGGAATCTTCATTGCTGCATTTAAGCATAATGGTCGCATTTAAAATGAAATTTTGTTGATTTCCATCATGCTCAAATTCTTTCGGGTGACTATAATCAATATTATCAGATTACTATAATACTTGAAGGTATTTCCTTGTGTGATGTGTATCGGAAAATTATTTCTTTTATTTTTTTTTATTTGACGATGTATGTTGAGGACCACATTCCTATATGTTTTTTTCAACTTATTCCCAATATTGCTGCTATAAGAAAAATTCTAACTATGAACGATACGGAGTATTTAATTCCGTAACTCGAATAAAACTGTATTTCTAAGCATAAAATATATTAATGTATTCTTCAGTTTGGCAATTTTATGTATAACTTACGGTATACAAGAATAGTATAAGACAACCTAAAATAGCCAAGATATATAATGTTGACAAATTAAAAGATCTATGTTGATTTATGCAAGATAGCCCAAATCAGTTTAAAGAGAAATCAAAATTACTGCAGTGTTTTAAAATTGAACCATGGTCTAATTCGCATTCTCTTTTTCTGTGTACAGCTGTGTATGAATTCATTATGCTGCATATTCATTATTCACTCATTAAAAGTTACAAAAATAACAAGACATAAAATAATATGGTTCAGGTAAAGTTTCATTGCTTTTATTGCATGGGTTTTTACCGTTAGTTTCTGCAGTTTGTTAATAGATGGCGCGGTAAGGCTATAAAGAGGATTCTTCAAGGGGGAAGCAATCTCCTATGTTTGGTCGGCGATACTGCTGCATACTGCTGGGGTTCTTTACTCCCCTCTCCGCTACATATACCAATCATCCCCACTCTTATAATAGCCTACAGTATCTGCAGACTTTTCAGTTCTCGTACAGCCAATTGAGCCTGGTAACTAGGAGCGCGCGCTGCTCCCCATCACTCGTGGGTTCTGATGTAGATGCAAGTTCAATAAAAGTCCATTCTTTCATTTTTAAACCCGCGCTTCTCGTAGAGGGTCGCGGGAAGACAATTGCCGTGCGGCCTTTCTGGAAGTATTTTAAGCTTAAAAACTTATTCATTTCTTTTTTTGTAAATAACTATCTGTGACCTGGATAGTTATTTTATAAAAATTTAAATGTTTCCAAAAACGAGAAATCGATCCTGCAGAACAGTTTGCTGAAAGAGCTAACTCAATAAACAGGTTTCATACAATAAGTTGTATGATGGAGAATTTGGGGAAAAAATACAAAATACAGTAGGTACATTAATTTTAATTCATGCTATAGCGTATTTTCCGGATTAGAATTAGGAAACTTTGGCTAAGTTGACTCACCCTACAGAGTAAAATTTAGTATTACAAGTCTTGTAAACATTTGCACAAACATATTGTTAGGGTACTTGCACCAATAATACACAGTCACCGTTAAAATTTAGTATAACCTCGCACCCTCAGTCCCTCTCTCTTTATT
>JAQFYH010001018.1:0-10517 GCA_034694405.1 Scolopendrellopsis subnuda
ATATGAACCAAAAGCTTTATTATTACACCCTTATCTATGCATCTAACGTTTCTGAGACATTTGATCTTTAAAAATTCGAATTTTTTTTTTTCTGTGACCACCCTTTAAAAAAAATTCAGTTCATCAATTTTAAATTTAAAAGCAATTTCTCTTTCCCATGCTGTAAAATTCTTGTAACTCAAATGACTCCGAAACACCCATTATTGCTGTAGTGGATTTTTAAATCGCTACAAACTGCAGCGAGGCAAGAAAAATAAAAGGTAGAGTCTAAAAAGTATAGACATTTTTACTGGAGCGAAAAAAGAAAAGAAAATTATTTCTAACTGAACATTATGTATTGCAAGAGCGGTAAAAGAGAAACCGAAACTATTATATTGATTTTTTTTTTCGTCTATTGCAAAAAAAAAAAAATTAAGTTTTATAGCAAAGTATAAAAAACTCAGGAATCAGTTTTGTCAGTTTGTCTATCAATCTTAGTCAGTCGTTCAGAGTTTATCGTTTCGTATATGCGGTACTGCGAGCGCGCCTGCACCTCTACAGGGCCGAGAGAAGGGAGGGGGCTGGGGGTGGGAGTTGAACCCTCACCTTCGCGAGAAATGGTTAAAGATCAAATATCTCAGACACGTTAGATGCATATATTTAAGGGTGTAATAATAAAGCTTTTGGTTCATATTTTCGAAAATTATTTTCCCCATTTCTTGTTCATTTCAACTGAAAAAAAAAGCCGTTTTTTTTTTCATTTTCTTTTCTGGAAATTTTTAAATTGGCAACAAACTTTCGCTCCAAACTTTCCCACTAATTTAAAAATTTCCAAAAAAGAAAATGGAAAAAATCAAGAATAGCAAACATTGTAGTTTTAAGAGATCTTTTTTTAAAAAAAAACTTTATGATTTTTGATGCAATATTAAGGCCGCAATCCTGGAATGACTTTTGCCCATAGAGATACATTGCCGGAAACACCACCACGTTGGAACATTTCTCACTTCCTTTTCAAATCACCTTAATGGGGATCGAAACCGTAAATATACTTTTTTGCTCCAATTTTTAGGCCAGAAAAAAACCCGGAAGAAAAAAAAACCCAGGAACTTTCCAGTCATTTAGTTCTAATGGTTGTTGTCGAGACTCTTTGCTCCGTCTCTTTCTGTCTCTTTTAATCCCCTCTGTTTGCTTACACTATGTCTCTTCTTTGTGTCTCTCCCGCTCCTTTAGCTTTCGAACAGATCGACCCGCTACCAATCGCCGGCCACCGAACCCTCGGAGGGCGGGGAGATTCCCACCGTCGTCAGTCCTTCCATCAGCGACAGCACGCCCGCCGGGAAATCGGCCAGCGGAGGAGGCAGCGGTTCCAACATCTTCAACTCCGTGTCCGCCATCGCCGAGGAACACGAGGAGCACGCCGCCGGATCGACGCCCCCGACGCCGCCGGGCAAGGACATGCGCGAGGCCCGGAATTGCTCCCTGCCGAACAACCTGGCGAACTATTCCCGCGCCGCCAGCGTGGAATCGCCCGGCTACAGTCGCAGGAGCAGTTTGGCCATTCCCCACGGGAACAAGAGCGGGGGGAGCGTGCAGTTCGAACCCAACTGCGTGTCCCCGGAAGTCTCGAACACTGGTCTCTCTCCCGAATCGGCCGCCCTTCCTAACAAACTGACGCCGTCGCCGCAGAGACGGACCAGCGAAGCCTCCGACACGAGTGAGAACGCTAGTTTGTTACCCGGACCTAGAACTAAGAAAGCCTGATCTCGGTTAGTTTCGGGGGTAAGTGCAAAAAAAAATCAATTTTTCGTACTTAAGTGACTTTGTTGTACTTAAAAAAAATTCGAATCGTTGTTTTGACGATTTAAAAAAAAAAATGTGACGAAAAATATCAACGAAAATTTCAACCAATTTTTATTTTTAAGAAAAAGTGGCATTAAAACATTCCATAATGATGTAAATAGAAATATAAAATTAGTAGTTACGTCCCTATGCGGGAATTTAGTTGATTACAACAAGTGCATTGTAATATTATTGGTTTAAAAAATTAATATCGACCAGAAGTCAATGGGACCACTAGGGTCCTTCATTCATTTAAAATGCGATCTGGACTTTATATTGGGGTCGAAGAGTTTTTAGCAGCGATCTAAATTTTGAATTTTTTTTTTTAATTCATAGATCCTGGCCTTAAAAATAAATTTAACCAAATTTGCTTATAGGCAAAAAAAAAATTATATTCAAAGTGTGTATTACTATAATTTGCCATTTTTTAGAAACTGTTAAATTTGTTCAAAACCTGTACAGTCTTTTTTTTCTCTGGGAATGGAGGTTATTTAAAGATAATTTTTAAGGAAAAATATCAAGTTACTAGAGCATCGTAGCATGTGCAAGTAGGCCCTATGCGTTAAAAACCAGTCAACTTTTTAAATCTTTAGATTTGAACAAAGTCTTTCTAAATATCCTATCTGCCAATACGTATATTTGAAGTAAGAAAAAAAACTATATTTAATACGAATTAATAGAAGCTTTAAAATAATGAGAGAAAGTTAGAAGTAGATAAGTTAGTACCAAAGATAGTAGTCAAACCAGGGTGACCTGCTATAATAGCGTCTTAACTACATTATTTATAAAATATCTAGCTTATTACGAAACTGGAAGTACCGGGGAGTCATTTGTGACGTCTGCCGAAATATTTTTACTGCATAAAAAATCCAGACTACTCGGTGCAGTAGTAAAAATGTCTTTGTTCTCGTCATGAAAAAGTGCTCAAAGGGTGACGCGAGCGATAGAAATCGAACCTGCCTTTTTATGCTGATCTTACGTCACATTGGCAAGCCTCGCAAGCACAGTAGGCCTACAATTAAAGAAAAAAAAAATCAAAGTTAAAAATTCTGCCAAAGAATGGTTGGACTCCAAATAAATTTTCGAGGCCAAAATGTTCTTTCTTAATTTGTTTTTTTTTTTTTACAATATTTAACTTATACGGAGCTAGCTTTAAAATCTTAGAGTTACTATACTTTTTCATTTCTTTTTCATGTTTTTTTTATTTATTATTACTTTCTCTTGAATGAAATATTATATAACTTTATAATATAGTAACCTCGCAACGTAAGTTAATTTAAAAAAAAATGTTTGTTTACGAAATGAAAAATTATATTATATTTTTGGAGGTTTTCCAAGTATAATAGCCGTAGTAGGTCAGCTTTAATAAATAAGGATAAAAAGGGCTGAATTTTCCTCTTTTATAAATATTCAGTTTCACTATATAAATAAGGTAAAAATGTTTCGAGCGTTACATCTTTGTTTTAAAAAGTTTTCGCCTCGCAAAAATACAAATTCGGCTTTAAAATATTTAATTAAAAAAGTTTAATACGAAGTGAGGATGAGCTCGATGTGGAAAAAAAATCTCCAGTTCAGAACGAACGGACGTGTTATTTATGTATTTGTACTTAGCAAAAACAAATCTTCCAATTTAATTTTTATGCGTTTAGACTGTAGTTAAATTTTGCAAAAACGAATGTAAGTTAAGTAGTAGTTGGATCCAGGTTTGAAAGTAATAGATGGAATGATTTGTCCAATATTTAGATTTAGAATGTTCAGTGTGTAAAATATACAGTATTTTTGTAATAATCGAAAGACAGTGTGCGATTAGATTTTGATTAAGGCCTTTCAGTAGCTAGAAAACGAAGAAAATTTAAAATACACAAGTTCTCGACTAATTCTCGTCCTAAAATTATAAACTATGGCTAGTTTTGCTCAGTAACATTCTCTCTATGACCTGGGACGTTCATTTCTTTTATTTACATTTCGGAATAATTTTAAAATCGGAATTTACGTTAGGGCGCTCAATGAGCTCCGTAAACGAATATTCCGACTTTAAAATTATTCCGAAAGTTAAATTTATAAAGTAAGCATCCCAGAGCATAGAGAGAATGTTGCTGAACAAAACTAACCATAGTTTATAATTTGAGGACGAGAATAGCTCTACTGAACGACCTTAATTTCTGTTTTGTTTTTATAATGATTCATAATAATAATATAATGGGAAAATGCCATACCAGCATTGTTATAAAAAAGGGATTTTATTACTGTTACAGTGTTAATTAAATATTCTATAAACCCCGATAGATCTGATTTGCAGTGGTGGAAACGGGTGATTTATATCTTTGGGGGAGGGCGCAGCACCGTACATATGATGCTGTTGACTCCCAATATCTAAGTTTCAGACTGCGAAAGAGGAAACCCCATTAGATCCCTCCACGTGCGAGGTGATATTACAACGATTAGCGCACATATTGCACGTAATCGGTACGAACTATACAGACACTTGGCTTTTCGATGAGCTCATCAATTTCGCAAAAATGTTTACTACAGACATATTTCTTATATATATATGTGAATGGGACTGCTAACTCGACCAAACATGACAGATTAAAGTTGCAACTAAACAAAAGTGAGAAGTCTTAATTTTGACATCTTCGACTTAATTTTGTAACACCATATTAATTTTTTTTTTCATAGATCTATAGCTGTTTTTTTTTTTTTTTTTGTGATTTTTTTTAGCTTGAAGGAGGCGGAAATTAAACAATTTTTACGCTCTCGGCATTACCCTACACCCATCACCCACCACTATTTCTGTGCCCAGTTTTGGTTTTGCAAATTGTGTGGTTTTGATAGAACCCATTCCCTTATACAGAGTAACCCCTTGCTATAACCTAACGCACAGTGCAAAAATGCTGTTTTAAAATTTTGAATGCCCACGTAGGCTGCATCAATAATAAAATACAGATACTGTTATCGACGACGTAAAATTAACGACATTTACTCTTAATATTTAATTGTCAAAAATTGAAGCAGACCTGCTTTCGGAAATTAAATAACGTCACTCAATATTGTAGCTTTTTTTTTTTTCAAAATTCCCTGTCCATAACGCCTGAAGCAGGCACCTTAGGTTGGGATGACAGTGGGAATTACCTCCGAAGGGGCAACGCACTTTTCCGGACGGCCCCGGAGTGGAGTCGGCCGGGTTTTACGTCGCGATAAACCGAGATGGAAAGCTGATTCGAGATTGCGCCGTCAGATTGAATGTCAATGTAGCCCCGGTGCTACGTGTCAGACGTCAGAAAAGCTAATAGGCAGGTTGAGATTTTGACGCGTAGACTTGACGCGTAGACTTGTAGACTTGTAACGTCATAGTCGGTTGCGGATTGGCCAGAGCGGTCAGTGTTTCTCCGCCCTAGTTTCTGACGCGACAGGTAAACGTATGTGTCGAGTTTGATATATCGGACGTGAAACGGGGAAGTTTCATTACTGTATCACAAAGGCATAATTATTCTTTATTTTTATTTGGTTTAATTTCGTTTCAAAAGTAAACAAAACAGTAATAGTTTTAGAGGAAGCGTATGCAATGTGTAGTATAAGAGGGGCTCATTTTTTCCCTGCTTTCCACAATCGACATGCTATAAGTAACTGTATTCCAGCATCGTTTGATAGGGTTTAATATCAGTATCGGTTAACCGGTTAACCGTGGGTTATTGAAGTCGGTAAATCGGTTTCTTTATTAACTGGAAAGTCGCAGCACTAGTAACAGCTTTATTTAAAAATATGACATGCGAAATAAATTAATTGTTCATTCCATTTTTTTTGTAAACAGTACTTTATTTTGCGAAAGAGATAGTACAAAAGGTCGTTTGTATTTTTTTTCTTATTTTACCACGTAGTATATACTATAAAATATGTGTTTTACAACAATTTTCTTTAAAAAAATTAAAAAATAAAGTGGTGGAATTTTTCCACAAATACAAAGTTATTAAACTTTTATTTTTAAAACATAAAAATAACATGTGTTTATTTAAAACAGAAAAACCAATCACATTTTAATATGTCTCTTGAAACATGTAGCAATTTTTTTTCTTTTGACAACTGAGCACAGCAGCTATTTTCGTATAACATGGAGACGCCTTTCAATATACCGTTAGTCTTTATTGCAAATTTTTTTTAATGGTGACGCCATCACGGCAAGTCAAGACGAAAATTGCGCCACAGTATTGAGAAATATGATTGAATTTCGTAAATAAAAAATCTAAGTAAGTAATGTTTTCAAGACATAGAAACTAATCCAACTGCATGTTTTTGGTAAATCGTAACAGATTGTATAAGAGTTTACTTGAAAGCAGGGCCGTGCCGAGGAATTGTGAGGCCATGGGCAAGACGAAATATGAGGCCTTTTTAACAGTGGGGGGGGAGGTAAAGCTGGCGCGAAGCGCCAGATCTTCGGTGCGTAGCACCGAAGCATAAGGGGGTCCGGGGGTGTCACCCCCGGAAAATTTTTTGAAATCTAAGTCAATTTTGGTGCATTTTCAAGCACTCAGACTTAAAAATAATGTTAATTGTGGTAAAGTTTTTTATCCAGAAAATTTTGGGAATTTATCTTATATTTTCCATGTATTTTCAAGCATTCTGTCTGGAAAATTTGTGTTTATTTGGCGAGAAAGTTTTTAAAATGTAAGTCAAAATTGGAACATTTTTAAGCATTAGGACACGCAAACTGTGCGATATTTTTTGGTTAGACAATTTTTTGGAAAATATTTAATAAAATATTTTTAGATATTTTCAAGTATTCTGGGTGGGAAAAATTTAGTTATCTGCGAGAAAATTTTTTGAAATCTACGTCAAAATTGGTGCATTTTTAAGCACTAATGGGATGGAAAAAAACTCTCTTTTTTCTCCCCTTTTCTTTCTTTTCCCTTCTTTTTTCTGAATTTCTGAGGCCCCTGTCAAAGTGAGGCCCGGGGCGGCTGCCCCTCTCGCCCCCCCCCCCCCTCGGCACGGCCCTGGCATATGGACGTATCTGAACTTGGAAAACAAACATGAAATTCGGCAGTCTGGTCGCCAGCAACTCGGAGCTTGTCTAAAGTATTTCGGATTGATTCGGTTTAATCCAAAAGTAAAACTATATTAGGCAAATAAATTCCAGCACATGAACTGTATGTTAATCTTAACTGACCTTATCTATCAATAAGATGAAATAGTCCAGTAACCGCTTTGGGAAAGGTTTCCAGTAACCTTTAACGTAACGCATGTCGGTTACCGGCAAGATGACTCGGAAGGTGGTTGGATGAAAAGCCATGTACATAGCCTATACGGAATAGTAAATATTGCAGTTTGGAATGAACTCGCGGGCACTTGCGTTTGTCGATCTTATAATATACATTATCAAACCTTTCTCTGTTTAGTGTAAAGTAAAATATTGGAACTTATTCAAAATACTTCACTTGGTCTTTCAACTAAAGACACCCGTTTCTTCTCTCTAAAAGCAAAAGCTACCTAAACAGGTTCTTAAAATAAAATAAAAATCAAAGTCAGAAAAATACTCTCTATTTATTTCACGGAAATTGCTGTGAAAAAACTGTAACGAATTCCGCGTGTTCTGGAAAAACTCGACATTTTAAACCAATATTCCGAGTGTAAAGAAAGACCTTTGAACCAATTCTGTGTGGTTGGCAATTTCCAATTCCGTGTGTTAAGGAAGTACCAACGCATTTTGACATTGGCTGAAATGTCTCAAAGTCCAATGATCGAATGTTTCTGTTATTAAAGGTTCGTAGAGATGGAAACTCAATATTGTCAACTAAAATTAATATATTTACATACCGCTTTGCAAATCCTGGAAGAAAAGTAGAAACATACTTACATGAAAGAGCAAATTCATCGTGTTCTTCCAATGGCAGAGAAAGACGACTGAGTAGTTTGCATTTTGTTCATTCAGTTGCCTGAGCCTGTGGATCACGGGTCGGTCTTCGAATACCTAGGAAATGGAATTACCTAAAAATCCTCCCAATACTAATTCATGTATCTGCGCAGACTGAATATTTTGTCGTGAAGAATAATATATAGGCTAAAAGGCCCGTTTAATATTTTAGCTCCTACCGTCAGTTTGAAGGTTTTCGTATCTACTTCGATTGAGATTGAGTGGGCCTCTTCGCCAGCCACCAGCTCCTCTTTCGTGACCTTCATGGATTCCACCATCAGCGCATCGTTTCCTTGGCTAAGATTTGCAATCACTTCTCGGTACAAATACTCTATTAAATAGTTACTTTGTTAGTAAATTATAATTCTTAAGGAAATAGTCCACGTGTTCTTCCGATGATTTTTGTGCTATTTAAAATAACGCTCCCGATTAATATTAATCCCCAAATTAATTTTCGGTATTAAAATTTAATACCGAAAAGTTTATAATATTTAGAGCATCTCGTTACGATAACCTAATGCAGAATATTGAAAATAAAGACACTGATTGGGTAGAAAACAAGCTATAACTTAGCTGATAAAACGCTCTCCCCGGTGCTATTACAATTAGTGAAAACCAGGATATACTCGTACCACAACTACAGTAAGTAATAGTTGTGAAAAATGACTTATCACTATCCTATCGAGACTAGATTAGAATGGTATTTAGTTCAACAAACTTCGCTTATAAACTGCTAACCGTTTAACTTTGTTGAACGTTCATGCGTCACAAAATGTATCTGTTTTGTTTTATCTTTGTAACTTGAATATTGAAATAATTGTTTTTAATTCCGATCTCTTACCGCCGTGCTTATCGAACACGACCACGGTGTGAATGGGATTCAGATAATGATGGATGGCGCTCATGAAATATTCCAGGTTGACGTCATCGTCTTCCTGCGGCAACGTTCGACTGGGTCTGAGAGCAGCAGCTGCCACTATTGAATGTAATTAGAAAAGAAAATAACAGCAACTGTATAAACTTGGTATTTTAAATACTCATCATTTACCTCGTAAAAAGTGAAGTATTACGGAAAGCTGGGTTTTCACCGGTCGTGCGGTACGGTGTTGCGTATACCGCTCTGATTGGTCGGAGCTCCGACTTTCCAATTATGTGATAGGTCACCGCAACACCGCTCCGCACTACCGGACTCGGTGAAAACCCAGCTTAACACCCAACCCACGACACTGATGACATCCTTCTAAAATTCGATCTTATAACAAAATTGAAAGTTTTTATTAAATCTCTTCCCAACGAATAAGTCAAAGACAGGGCGATTCTTTCTTAACAATTCTAGAAAATAAGTAATTTAAAATTTTCCAAGTAACTATTGTATAATTCGATATTAATTGAAATAAAAAATGTTACGAAATTGTGTTTTTTACCGTTTTATGCATTAATAATATTGTGAGTACAGAATATAAATATTTCTGACGTAGAACGAACTATCACGCAGTAGCACTAACTTACATTCGTCATTTACTGATAATATAACTTACATCTCTTTTACCAATAAATTCGCAGATAGGAAATAATATATCATTAGATTTTGACAGCGCATTTTTATTACGCATCCTATAAAGACTAATTCGATGCTTATATTGAATAAATTGGTAGGTCTTCGTTTTTGTTCGTGTACAGTCAGTCTGTTTTACTACGTTTACTGTCTATGAAACATTGTTTTCTTACCTGCCGGAAAGATGAGAGAGAACTTTATGACCAACAATCTCATTTTTCTAACGACCAAAAAGAAGAACCAAGTTTCAAGGCAGCAGTCTTGTTTTGCAAACCTCGTTGGTTGCTCAGTCTCTAACATACGATCTTATTCAAATTCAATGCAGTTTTTTGTGTGTCCAATTTGGACTGCGCTTGTTCAAAAACATCGGTGAAATTCAACCACGTACAATATCATCAATTAAAAATGCACGAACCACTCCGAGCAGAGCCGGATTTAATTAAACCACGGTTCTGCACACTATTTTAATTACATGGAAAGAATAAAGAGAAACTCCTTACAGTGGCGGATTAAGGGGGGACGTACTCTGTAAATCTATATTGATGTAGGCCTATATAGACAGTAGGCCTATACCTAGGTAGTATAGCTGAAGTAAGTACACTTTCCGTAAAATACTGAAAATATGTGACAGTAATATTGAATAATATACAAGACGTAGAAAAGACAGAAGCAGTATCAAACGATTATTTATTTCCTATCGTGAGTTGGTTGCAAGAACGAATTCAAACATTATTACAAATTCCGATTTTAATTAATTTTCTCAATCAATAATATCGACTTCGAGAGTGGCAGTCCTTGTTCATTGTTACCGTAATTTACTAGATTTCTTTGTTCCGTAATTAAACATCAAACCTATATGGAAACAGAAATTGCGTTGTAATAAAATAGATTATTGATAAAAAGCCACGCATGTCCTTATTATAACTTCTCCCGCTTTGAATATAAATCCTAACCAACGCCATTTTGCAAAACAGTGTTGGCAACTCGATTCCATTTTTGATTTATATTTTCTTTCGAGGACAAGTTAAGGTGAATCCCTAGTCGTTACGGCACTAATGATGAAGAATAGGCAAAAATGGTTTTTTTCCCTGACATAACCCTGAGTTTACTACGTATACTACCAGAAACTTGGGGTAAAAACTGTTATTGTAGGTCACCATTTTTTTTAAATTTTTTTTAAATACCTCTTTTTTAATATTAAAGTTCTCAGGTCGTCAAAACACTAAACTTACAACT
>JAQFYH010001019.1:0-10517 GCA_034694405.1 Scolopendrellopsis subnuda
CTGTTTTTAACATATGTTTTTAACAAATCTAAATTTTGCATTTCATCATATTACTTACACAAAGTCACTGTCTATACCCTATAATATACACTAGAAAATAAAGTAGGCCTACAGTTTAATTAGACTGTATAATTATCAGAAGCGGATTTAGAGGGGTGGCCCCCCCCCCCCAAGCCACCCAAAAGGGTAAAAAAAAAAAAGAGAGAAATTTGAGGAAGGAAAAATCGCTATAATCTAATTTTTAAAATTTGCTATTGTAAGAGGTTAAAGCTCGCGAAAATGCAACATTTAACTTAAATTTTAAAAACTTTTCTGACCAAAAGTTAAAGCACACATTTTTAGAGTCCGAGTACTTAAAAATGTATAAATTTCAAAAAAGTTTGCCTCCGGGGCTGGGGGACTCCACCCCCAGACCACCCGTTCCCTCTTGTGGATATGGGAGGACAGCAGCTTCAGTGCTACTGATTTGGTGCCCTCCCCCCAAAATGTTTTCTAAATCCGATGATATATTTAACGCTTGTTTGGCACATTTTAATGCAGATGTAAATGTAATAACAACCTTTTGCTGGCTATCAAATGGCCACCATTAGATATCATATCAAATTCAATTAAGCCCAATTTTCAAAACAAGCTAGAGGCGGGAGTTAAAAAATTCGTAACTCCCCAACAGTGGAAAAATGCATTAAATGCACCAAATTTGACTTCTAGTTTTAAATGTTTTTTTCCGGGGTGACACCCCCGAACCCCCTCAAAGAGCCTTTGGCGGTGCACAAGCCCTGCGCCTTCGGCGCGCCGTGCCCCCCTCCGGTTATGGGGTATGGACGAATGCGGCTGTCGGGAAATTTTGATTTTCTTTGTCGGGAATTTTTACATTACACCCCCCTCCCCCTATGGAAAACGTCTCGGCACGCCTCTGCGAACAAATATTGTGCAATAATTATGTAAATTTGTATTTTTACCTGCTGCACTGTTTTTGAAACGTACTTTTTAATGTAATTTCTCTACGGTTTTGTCCCCTTTTTGAGAATAAATATCTATTTAGGTTCTAACTTCTAAAACCCAAACCCAAACCACGCACCTGTATGATCTGATTTTCTATTTTAATTTGACCGCGACGGGGGCGGGGCGGAGGGAATAGGGGCATGCAGCAGCTACACTGCAACATTAATAGTCAGTCTGATGCCCATCTCTTTCTGTGGGGCATCAGACTGATCACTGATCCATCCAACCCGCGGAAAAACACGGACCAGAATAATATTAGAGTCTGAAGTCCAGAATCCAGATTGAAGATGGAACTTCTTTTTTTCCCTGGAGCCTGGAGTGCGAGGCTGCTACAGGTGCGAGTTAAGACGCTTTTACAACGTGGCTGCCATTGTGTCCCAATGCACGTGCACAGAATTGCGTCATATCATGGAGTTGGACAGCAGCTCCCTGTTTAGTTTTAAGTGGGTCGATGTATAAAATCTGAAGTCTGACCCGATTACATCGTTTCACGACAATTTTTTTATCGCTGCTAATGATGTAATAACATCCATTAAGGAAAAATGGAAAGCCGCAGCTGCTGCTCGTCGCAAATTTAAGTCAATTTAAATCTGTCTACTTAAAGGAGAAAATCAAGAATGATGTCAGTAGAAGTGGAGAGGACTCTGGAAAGTGACTCGGAATGCGATGAGGATTTTCACGACGCGGACGAGGGTAACGACTCCTTCTTGGACAATCTGTCGTCAGCGATCGAACACGCCAAGGTGTCTCTAGGATTGTTCCTTAATAATCACTTCGGGGAGGCCAAGGACAGGCTCAAGCCCTTCGTAGAGGGCAGTTTTTACCACGCCCATGGTACCAGCACCATCATGACCCTCGAAGCCGTCATGACGTTCCAACCTGAGGTCATTTCGGCTGCACAGGAGGCCCTGGTAACTACTTTATTAATATTGTTCCGATGTTTGCAGTGTATCCACATTCCACAACTTGCCTTGAGTAAAAGTACCGTAGGTGTGAAACCAATGTACGTTGATGTTGATGGTTTTCTGCACCTTTACAAAGGCTGTGTGAGGCTACTGGCGAATTAGTCTTGTCACAACTCACGTAAGGTTATTTCGGTTCAGCACGCAAGCTTCATAGCCAAGTTATTGAAATGTTGCACTGACATGGCCAAATTGCATTTTTCTGCCATACGCTAGGCTATATTACCGATCTTGACGAATTAAGACTAGGTTTACATGTAGAATGCAGACCAGGAGAGCTAAGTAAGATGACAACCTATGAACCTAAGGAAGAAAAAAAGACTTTACGTTCAATGGCAGACCAAAAAGGGATTTGAAAAAATATTTGTTTGGTCGCTTCTAGATAAAAGTCAAAACTTTCGACTTTCATGCATTAAAAAAAAATCCCTTCTTCTTGTTTAGAGGACCACAGTTGACATCTGCAACAACCACCGGAAGAAAAACACGATGCTGGAGAGTTTGAACAGTCTGGTCAGGGGAGTTGATTACAACAGTTTCACAGAAGTCGAGGCCCATGCTGAGATCTGTTATGCTGAATCTCTATTCCTCCAGGTAAAGTACCTCCATTTTTATATAGTCGTATAGGCCTAGAGCTTAGCATGCACATTGCACACTTCATTATCCCTTTGATAAATAATAACATAAAACACGGTCACTTTCACAAGGACGGTGAACATGGGTGACTGTTACTATCTCATGCCATGCTAGCAGACCATAAAGGAAGGAATTCTCACTGCCATTCCAACAGGACGAAAAGCACTGGATTTTAGGTGACAGATGAAAGTTTCCAATCACATTAATTTCTCTTTCTTAGGCCGTGCTTACTCTGATTCAAGACGAGAACATGGTCGGCTTCGTCAAGAGTGGGATCAAAGTCAAGTCAGCCTACGCATCTTACAAGGCGGCGTACTACATGGTAAAGAATCGAACTTGGAATGGGGCCATCGCTGACCAACACTTTAGAAGCAGCGTCCACTTTGGTGTGGGAGTATTCCATCTCCTCATTTCGCTGCTGCCACCCAAGGTTCTCAAGTTACTACAATTCATCGGATTTTCCGGAGAACGGAGCATCGGCCTCCGAGAGCTGGAGAGAGGTCATGAGCTACAGCACACCACGCACGGACCGCTTTGCACGCTGATTCTGCTGTCGTACTACCTACTGACGGTCCACCTGATCGACGACGCGGAGGTCGACCTCGACTACGTGCAGAATAAGTTGATGATGCCGTTTATGGCGAGTTATCCTCTCGGTTCCCTGACCAAGATCTTTCTGGCCCGCCTACACGTGCTGCGCGGAAGCTTTAACGACGCCGTCTTTCTGTACAAGGAGGCTGCGCAGTGCCAAAAGGAGTGGAAGCACTTCAACCACCTCTCCTACTGGGATTCCTCTTGGTCTTGGGCGTTTCTGTGCGAGTGGCGGGAGGCCATTACCCTGGTTGACATTCTGTTTCGTGAGAATCGCTGGTCCAAGCTGACGTATGCCTACTTCAAAGCCTCGTGCATGTGTATGCTGGGGGACCAGCTAACGAAGGATGAGAAGACAGAGCTAAACGACCTGATGCAGAAGATCCCGAAGTGGAAGCAGAAGGTGGCCGGAAAATCTATTCCTATCGAGAAATTCGCCCTCGCCAAGTCGAAGCAGTACTTGGAATGTAACAACTCGCTGGTCATTCCAGCCCTGGAGCTCATGTACTGCTGGGGAACTTTCTATATCCTGAAGAACAACGCCGAGGCACTCAATAAGATCTACGGGTTAGCTTGTGAAGCTCTGGACGAGCTGACGGTTCGGACGAACCAGAACAGTTACTACTGGGACGACAGGTGCATGACCCAGCTGGTCAAAGCCGTGTGTCTGCGGCTGATGGACGATCTGGGGAACGCGGAGAAACTTTTACACGATCTGTGTTGCGAAGAAAAGAAGATAAACAAAGCGGTTCACCTGGTACCCTGCGCCTATCACGAACTGGGTCTCCTTTACATCCAGACGGGACAGTTTGACCTGGCTCAGGCGATGCTGACCACCGCATTGAGCAAAGCCAAGGGTCCCATGGAAAACAAGCTCTACATCCACTGCCAGAGCGCCCTCAATCGTTTAAAAGGTGCAAGGTTAGAAAAGGGGGATTCGGGGGACGCAATCGCAGATAGGGGCGACTGCTCGATTGTTAACAACATCGACAACTCCGACGGTCCCATGGTAACATCCTTATAAAGTGTTAGAATAAGAGTTTTGAACTGACACTAGTTGCCTTTCTAATATTGACAAATTATAGACTAATGTATTTTGAACTTTATTTATACGTAACTTTGTAATTGTGATAACTTTCCGATATGCATGTTTGTAAATAGTTTTTCCTCGTTCACTAATTTTTCAACAAATTTCTACTTATTTTTTATGTGTAAAAATTTTTCGCGGACAAAACTACCTTAAAATATTCAAACAAATTATTTTAATTTTTTTTATCTGGTTGCATTTCAAATCCCAACTAAAGTCTAGGAACAAAATAAATGCCTTTCTTCGTACAGTCGAGTTTAAACGTCCAAAATGAATAAAAGGTGCTTTAAAATGCCAAATAATAATCTACTTATTTTATGGAATATTTAGGCGATTCCTGTTCAACGATTTTTAAAAGTTGTTATAAATAATTGTTATTAGATTGTGGAAACAACTAATATTTGAATGGAAAATGTGCAGACCATATTTTGTTGGTCAAAATTACAGCAGCCATGATTTTTGCTGAATGTGGGGGTTGTTCAGAAAGTTGACCAGCAAGTCGGTTCGGGTGCAAATTGTTTTCTACGGTAAATATTTTAAATTAGAATTTTAGAACGGCTTGTTGTGGTTTCCACAGTCTATTAATGAATTTAGACAACTTATCAAATTATTGCGCCAGAACATTGTATGACTAAAGTACGGGGTATAATTTTTTTGTGATAGTTATTTGAAACGACAATGCGTCTATAAAGCGGATTATGATTAGATGTTGTGATATATTCCTCCGCGTTCCAATTATCAGAATATATTTTTTAAAAGTCGTCGAAAAACGAGGTCAAATTAGCCTTTGAAAACATTGCCAACAATTAAATTGACCTTTATGCCTTTTCAACTATACACAGCAGTATTTGACTCTTGCCTTAAGTCCCGATCTACCTAATACGATACGCATTAAAGAGGTGCAATATTTATTTTTAAATTCAGTATTTACTATTAGCATTGAAATGTTTTCTTTAGATAGTTTAATTATATTAAGTTCGTTTTAATTGTTACACTTGGATAAATAAATAAATAATATATTTTGATGTCGTGGTAGCATCAAACTTATTTCCGTTACAAATTAGTTTATTATTGCGCCAGCACTGGTGTTTGGTTAGCGCGATCGCTTCGTTCGATCGCGGGATCAAACCACGGCGACTTCGTAATTCGTTTTGCATAAGCGATCAACGGCGTGGCGTGCCTTCTCAAATTGCAAAAGTTAGTTCCCCGATCGTGCGACAGATGTCACTAGCATAATGCCGCATGAAGATATGTTTCTCAATGAACAATTGCATTAGTAGCTATAAAATATTAATATTTTAAAATGCACAATATCAGAATTGTTAATGTACGGTACTTGTTTAAAAATAATTTAAAAACAAATCTTTTACGAAGTTGAATCGAAATATATTTGCCTATAGTAACAACTAACATCGATATTAAATAGGTTAGGCCTACGGACGATAAGCATGGAGGATGGTGGATGATACATTTTAATACAAATGGAATTGTTTGAAGAAATGTACAACTACCGGTATTGTTTCGAAAAGGGCGATCTTTCCGTTTCTCGCGAAAAAAATTTCGTAACTATTCGGGGGAATTTTCATCATGTTTTTATATCCGAATCGATTTAAAACTATAAACATCGATTCAAAAATCTTCATCTATTCGCGAACGCTTCGCCATCTGTCGACTCATTTTGCAACTAACAAAGTAAAGTTGACCAAATACAAGGCGTCCTATGTACCGTTGATCGCTTATGGTTTTGCAAGTGACTGGAGCTCATAGACATCACGTAGGGGAGTTCCCACCACTCTCCTCAATGGTTCAATATCCGTAGACATTGTATGTTGGATAAAACATTGTTCCCGTAACGCCCGGTCGCGTTTAAGGTCGGTGTGAAAATTGCGACTGCTTTCGGATTTAATTATACTACAAGACAAAGTGCTGTACGTTGTTTGCCAAATTATTTATTCAGGCTAATACGAAACAGCTTCCTCTAACACTTACAATGATATATTAGATAAATTACATAAATAAAATAAAAATACTAAAGTTACATGCAATATGAAATGATGTCAGCAAATTGATTATTGTCAACAGTGAACTGATTATCAATTACAAAAATCAGCTTTATGATATAAAAGCTGCAATGATTTAATTGGTTTGAACTGGTTCGATATTCATAAAGAACTCAAGGACACAGGTCAAAAAGGAACCTTCATATTCAAAGTTTAGGGATCGAAAAGTTACGAAAGTTAGCAATATTATTTTAAACTTTAAAATGGATAATGAGAAAGTTTATATGTAGTAATATTTTAAAATGATACAATTTTACATACAGCGCAGTAACCACAGAGATACCAGTATACAGTATTATACTGTACTGGTATGGAAAAACTGCATTGATACACTTGGCAATCCAATAGATAAATTATTGTATTAAGTTATTGACCAGGGTGGGAACTGGGAATTGCGCACTATGGGACAGAAAGGGAAAACTGACAAAAAAGTTTTGGCAAGAAAAAGGGCACTTTTTTTAATAGGGCAACGTACGCTTCTCCCTGGTCCCTGATATTTTGAAGGACAGTGTGGGAACCACAGAGAGGAAAACATCCCCCCAATGCCCACCCTGGTATTAATTAACTTGAATACTGGTACCACGTAAATTCGCAATTTGATTGATGTAAAAATTGGATTAAGTTACTGTATTTTAGTATTTAATTTAGCGTTCAGATAATTATGAAAATAATAATAAAAGGACTGAACAATGCAAAATTATAAAAAAAATTGGTTATGGTACTATACCCAGCCTAGTGACTACCACATAATTTAAAAATTATTGTATTGAACTTGAATAACCACTTTTCGGTGAAATATATTCGTAAATATCGAATATGATCACATGAAAATATAATGCATTATTTAAAAAATAAACGTTTCCACCGGGCTTGGAGTTAAATGTCGTACCTTCAGAAAAGCTTTTTTGTCGATAACGCGGTCCGCTTAAACTGTTCAGACAGAATAATGTTGTTTCCACAGTTATCGTCCGTCTTCTTGGGGGAGTAGTAACACTTCCTGCACACGGACATGTACTTATCTGCACCCCCTATCAGTTCCAGCTACGAGAAACAAACCAAAAAAATCAATGCACATCGTTAAATGATCGCCGTGTATAAACTTCGCTCGTACTGTAGTGTATAATATTCATGCCAGATTCATTTCAGTAATGAAACTTCGAAACCATCATTTTCCTTCACCAAAATGCGAGCAAAACGTGTATCATGCTGTAACCTAAGTTGTTTCAACACTCGTAATGCTACAGAAATTTTGGACGCTCAAAATGTTACTAATTTAAAAAAATTAGCGCAACTTGAACGAAACAGTTAATTTTTAAAAGTATCATAGTTACGAATTTGCATGAAATTCGCAACTGTGAGACGCAGTTACGGTTTTTTATGGTAGCATTTTAATTAATGCAGTCATTCATCTAATTATTTGTAAAGTTTATTTTAGAGAAATACGGTAATTAAAATGATAGTTACTATTTTCCAGCATTACAAGTGCTTCGAAACACCTTAAAAATAGTGAAATAATAATAATAATAAAAAAAAAAACAAATTTTAAGATTTTTTCAGGGAAGGAGAAAGGATATACGAATTATAGAAACTTTAAATTAAAATGCATGCATTTTTTTCAACAGAGCTTTTCTCAAATTTCACTATTAAATTTTGTTCATTAATAATTAATACCTGATCTCCACTCAGAATATTTAAACCTTTTACCTGAAAGGGTTAAAAAATATTTTTTTACAAAAATTTGGAAAAAACTGGTTCTCTCTACCATAAATGTTCACGTCAACACGCGCAGGCTGTTTAAAAGCATCGACGATTGTGCCGTTGCTACTTTCCTCTCTCATAATGCTACTAAAAGGTGAATTTCCCAGTTCAACTGAGAAACATCTAACCGCCAAATTACCATTGTTATATTCGGTCAAGGAGGGTGGCGCAGTATGTAATTCGCCCTGTCCCCGTGATCCTTCCTTGTGAAAAGATAACAAGCTAGAAGCCATCTTAGATCTCCTGAGATAATGGCTTCTTGGTTAAACATATTCAGTCATACCGTGAGTAGACCCCTGCGCCGCCGCCGTCGATAAATTTTCTCGGCGCGCCGCCGATAAAATGACCGGCGGCGGAGTCACGTAATAAATATGGGCCAAACTGGGCATGGGACCAAAAATTGGACCAATTTTTCGAGTGCTTTATATTGAATCAAATTTGACTTAAATTTAAAAAAAAATTCTCACCAAGAAACAAAATTTTCGAATCAGAGTGCTTGGAAATTGATTAAATTTCAAAAACATTTCTAGTAAAAAAAAAAACCTACGATAAAAACCAAACTCCGAGTGCTTAAAAATGCACGAAAGAGCCAAATTTCGAAATTTTCTTTCCAAAAATAACTTTTTCGAGTAGAAACGGTTGAAAATTCATCGGCGCTCCGCCGCCGAAGAACCCTAACGGCGGCGCGCCGCCGCCGATAAGTCATCGGCGCAGGGGTCTACGGTAGAGGTTAGAGGTTAGATAGAGCCATCGCCATCGCCTAAGCAGCTGCGGTGGAACCGAAAAACCCGGTATATAATTCACACACAGCCAATGTTTGTCTGAGTCAGAGGAAAAGACAGTACGGTAGATTTCGATTCCACTCGGGTAAAGGGGAAAATGGGAGCAGCTTGCATCGTCGATGTCTTTAAAACCACTCTGGGTTCTCCATAACTAGGATTTGTGGAATCCTACATTAATACCTGAGATTCGTTTCCCCTGCGCTTGGTGTATGAAGCCTCTTCGAAACACTTCATGCAGACGGCAGTCAACTTGACCACGCTCTCTGCGATGGGCACCAGGTTGAGGATGTTTCCGAAACCCTAAAAAAGGTAATTTCGCGGTGAATTTACGCGGAGAGAATCGGTATCGACACAGCTGTGTTCAAATATCCAAGGTACTAAAGAATCATGTTGTAGAAACGGTAGAAAGGAATCAATTACTGGTACAGTAGTGGCCAAATTATTAGAAAGAATCTAATAATGTGTGTGTAAATGGGATGAAAATTTGGATTTAAATATCGATTTAGTATTGTTTCATGATAATAACTAGGTTTGTGTTTTTATTTTATTCAATTTCGGTCGTTACTAAATCTTTATTTAAAAAAACCAAATCGTGGGAAATAGCTCACCTTTAGCTGATCACAATAATCACTAGATTATCTGCGGAACGCTGTCGATGTGAATCACTTTATCCTATTCACAGAAACAGCGTTCCGCGGATAATCTAGTGATTATTGTGATACATTCAATAACAATTGTGAGCTATTTCCAACGATTTGTTTTTTTTTAAATACGGTAATGATAGAAATGAAATATAATAAAAACACAAACATCATGAAAAAATACTAAAGCGATTTTTTAATCAAAAATTTTCATCCCATTTGTAACACTTTAAATTGAACCCTATGTCCTACTATTCATCCAGCATAGCCTACTTTTCAGTTTTTGCTCACAGCTTTGACGACGACCTTTCCGCCAAATCTCGCACATGATCATTCTGTTGGATCCAGAAATTATCATATAGGGGATAAATGATAAACAAATCAAAAATAATGATCATCTGGAATTTATTAAAAACAGGCTCAAATTGCAGCTTCCAATTCAGAAAATACTTACGGGAACGGTGTTGGACGACGTTGTTGCCACGCTGTGCTGAAACAGGGTGGCGTGGGTGGCGTCCCATCTGCTCCTTTTCGGGTGGCCACTTCTGGGTGGCGTCGAGGACAAGTTGCTGTCGGAAGTGCATTCGGGTTCCGACTCTATCTCTTCGACCGAAGGCATCGTGTCTGCGGAAGAAAACACGGGTGTCAAATTCGTATTATATCCTTTGGCACAAAAGATTGATTAAAATACCCGCCACCCTCCCTGGTCACACCCCAATGGGTGTCGAGTCCATATTGGTGAGGAGGATATTCCATTCCTGAGAAGAATTTGCCGAGATCAATGTTCTATAACGGTAGAAAAGTCTGACGTAACAAGTGACATATGGCGGCGCGCACGCTTTGGGAGTAAACAAAATATGTTCATGCTACCAGACGTCCCATGCTCCCGTTCCTATTTGAGCCTATATCTAAGCTAATGATTGATTTAAAAGGCAAAAACCTGTGAAATGTCTTCAGTTTAGTTATAAAATTAATAATCCACTTTTATTTAACTAAATATA
>JAQFYH010001020.1:0-10516 GCA_034694405.1 Scolopendrellopsis subnuda
GTGGGTGGATATTGCTCATCAATATAACATATATTGATATGTAAAACGACGTTTTGGCTCGGTGCTATCTCTTTAAATTAATTTTGAAACCTCGGATGTGAATGATAACCGGATAACACTAACGCCATCTTGAGACAATTTTTGGCGAACCTGGAGAGATTTCGACATTATACAAACAGTCTATACGAACATGTAAATTCTTACATTAATTCTTGGTATACGGGATATATACTTGAAATCATTTGCTAATTCGCTTATCGGCTTATGGTGAAATGTTCGCATTATTTCGTTAATTACTCGATTTTAAATACTAATCAGCAGTTCCAAAACTTTAATATTTTTTAATTTAAAGATTTTGTTTTATCAGCAGAATTAGATCAATATCCAAAGTTCCAGTGGACCAGACATGATAAGAAAATTAAACTTTGGTACAGTCCGGTGCTAAAAAAAAATCGTAATTTGAAAGCATAATATCCATATCTTTTCGCTCAGAATTTTCACCACAGTTTCCGTTCGGGTATGCCAACGTGGAGTTGAGTTACAGCAGAGAGATGTATCATACTGTAAACCCAAATCAAGCGCCTATAGCTGTTGCTACATCAGACGTACATTATGCAAAATCCTGTCATTTTATAAAAGGATTTAGCAGTCATCCGAGATCCAACTAATCTCTGTTTATCTGTTAGCAGAGCGAAATTATAGCGGCAAGCACGCGTATTGGCCGGGCGTATAACTTACCAGTTTCCACTACGCGATTTCTGGCACGAATATATGAATCGCCAAGAAAAGAAACGGGTTATAGAATGCTATCTACCTATAAATTTAGCCGTGGATCGTCCATCTTTGGGAACCAATGATTTTTTTTAACCTAATTTGCTGCGTTCTTACCAGTTAAGAATTCTCGTAAGTGCTTGTTAACAGTTTGCGGCTGATCCTGTTGAACCCAGTGACTGGCGCCGTCCACCATCTTGACCACGCAGTCTTCGACGTGTTCTGCCGACATATTTGCCAGTTCTTTGGTCAGGGCGAGATCGTCCGTTCCCCAGATGATGAGCGTTGGAACAGTTATTTTAGGAACTGGTTCGGTGGCATTGCTGCGGCGAAAGAGGTCCAGGTTTCGATAATAGTTGATCGGACCGTTGAATGAACCTGAAGCCAATATTAAGGTGTGGGGTTATTTTGGAATTTCAATTAATTCTCATGGGAGGAGCACCAGGAATATTTAATATGCTGCAATATTAGTCGATGGCCCGACCGAGCGGCGATATAATAATGATCAAATGATGAGAACAAGATAAATAGCTCAAAATGATATAAACTCAATACAGTCTTTGGGAATTCCGCCACTGGTCGCTGTATAAACAACACAATAACACAATGTGTAAATTGTAAGGTATTTTCGAAGAGAATGCTCCTCGTTCATCACTCGGAGAATAATATTGCGATCTACGAAGATCTGCTGCGTAATTATTGGCTAAAAATAATAATACTCCGTATAGCCAAATTTAATTCCGTGTATCTAAATTCCCAAATTTGCACAAAGTTAAATAAAACAGTTTCACAATATTTGCTATAGAACTAAAGCTTGATTTTAATGGTTTATCCGTCCGTCATTACCGCTACGTTACGCAGAACTTCGTGCGCACTGCGAGAAATAGTCGACTGTGCTGAAGCTGAAGGTCTCCCGTATACTTGCGAAGACGACTATTTCTCTTTAGAGCGCACTGAGGTTACATATTTAAATCCAATTGCTGAGATCAATAAAGTATAAGAATTAATATCTTTCAGCGTAACGTAACGCTAGCGGACGAAAGTACGGATACGGTCCGTAATCCGTATAAACCAAGTTTTAGTTACTGGTATTAGTCAAGATTTTATACCTGGTTTGCTGAATGCGTATTTGAAGGCTTCTAGTTCGTGCGAACACATCATTTGTCGTCCTCTGCCTCCAGTAACCAGTACTCTTTCTAGAGTTTCCATATCGTTGCCTTTGAAGTAGATTTCCGGTAAAAATGGCAATTGAAAGAAGTAAAGATACCTATAATATGAAACAAAAATAATTACATTTCATTCATGCAGTTAAAACTGAAGAATTAATATATTACTCCGTATGTTAGAAAAAAATAAACATGATATCGATCGCAGCAATGCTGCAGTGCTTCCGTAATTCCTGTTGCCGCTTTCTATCAAAGAATTTAAAGAAAAGACGCGTTTCCGAATTAACACCTTCCCGAAATTTTTTATCAATATTTCAGGCTGTCCATTTTTTTATTACTCCGTAGCAAGTTATGCAAAATAAATTTCAAATACAAAACACTATCGTTAACTGCAAATCTCAAGATTTTGTCCGCTAGTCGCTCTTCGTCTTCAGAAAAAATCTTTAGAATCCCGATGAAAGAACAGTTTTAAACACCTTTTCTTTTGCTCAATGTTATACGGAAACCAAACTTTTTTCAAGTATATAGGCAAAGTGTATTTTATGTGGGATTTTAAAGTTTTTTTTTTCGAAAAAACAAAACAAAACAAAACAGTATTTTTCTGGGGTTTTTTTCTTGTTTTGTTTTTTTTTCGGAAAAAAAAACCGGTTTTTTTCCGTCGGGTGTTTTGGAATCCTAATTTTATGTATAAAATCAAATCGCGTACAATCCGGACATCGATTAAACTGCTTGTGCGTAGATAATTAAAATCCTTGGTGAAAGTATATATTCGCGGGCATAAAACTTGTCACTCGTCAAAACATTCGATCGACGAAATCAAAATAACGAAAACATTACGCATCTTCTTACCAACTTTTCCACAGTTGTCTGATGCTGGATTTCAGTCGTCGTCCGATGGCAACTGGATGCGGCGCGTTTAATATCGTCAGCGTGTTCAACATGTGCGGATATCTCATCGCGAACGTCCAAGCGACGAGTCCGCCCCAATCGTGCGCCACGAGGTGGCATTTAGTTCTCCCTATACGACGTTTTAATAAAAATAAAATATAGTCCCGATTCGTAGACACAATTACTATCAAAGCATAATGCCATCATTTCGGTTTAGGACCCAAGTAAAACGAAAAAAAAAATAGTCGCCCATCGTCAGCGAATAAGGCAGATGGGGTGGTAACTGATGGATGGTAGCAGTACACAACTTCAACCATCAACTCAAGAAGTCAGGGGTGAGAAAAAAACTTTTCAGCGCGATTATGCGATTTTAGCTGATTATTCATAGAACAGTATAGAACATTCGAATTCTCTCACCTAGTCCATTGATAACCTCTGCAACGTCTCCAACCAAATTATTCATGTGGTAAGCGTTCTTCTTGGTTGGTTTATCCGAGTCTCCATATCCTCTCATATCGATAGCGGCAACACTATGGGCAGAAAATACACTTCAGTTGGAGAGTGTATTGTTATTGCTTTCTGGTCGGACCCGATATACGATCGGTTTCAAATTCCTCTGGTCGATGCGATCGACCGAAAGAGTTTGTTCAGAGAGTGTTCACCAGTTGTACCACGAGTATACGACGAACGAATATATATTCGTTCTTGGTAAGTTGATACAGTATAAACCATGCGTACGTCGTGGTGATTCCTGTACTAATAATTAACTGTAGTTCCACTTGATAAACTCAAACCATAAGCGAATCACATAATTTTTTACAACGTAGCGTTTATGCAATAATTATAATTACTGCTGGACAGAAAATATTACATTTCCTTAAAATCGTGAAGTACGGTAGTTGCAAGCTGCAAAGCGCGACGAGTTTCTTGTACTTTTTAAACAAATTTTGCTATTTGGCAAATGTTATCAAAATACTATTTGCGCATGATTTATCGAGTCTGGAATATTCTGCAAAAACGCACGCAACGTTTAAGGATACAACAATAATATAGAGCTGGGTTTCACCGAGTCCGGTTGGTTTATTGATCTATTCTAAACCCCAACGTTCCCGTTACATGATTGGCCAACGCAATGCAACCAGACTCGGTGAAAACCCACCCTTAGAATCTGCTTGCGTACGGCAAAGTTACGGGAACGGAAACATTCTCTTTCTTTAAAACGTAAAACCAAGCTTTTTATTGTTTACAGTTGTAATAATATATTTAGTTCTGTAGTTCAACATATTCAAGAACTGGGATTTTTTATTTTATAATATTTTCCATGTGTTTATCTGATGGAGTATTAAGCATTGATAAGATTTTTTTTCTTCTCAATGTCATTTAATTACTGTTTTGATAATGGTAACAAAAACTTTGTTCTTTAGAGGACTGTTTATTGGATTAAACAAAAATATAAAGTAAACTCTCATCCCATTGTACATTATTTTAAGCCTGACAGACGGGGTAGAGGGAAGGGGATTTTTTTTGAAAGTACAATAAAATACAGTAGTGTAACATACACGAATCAGAGTAATTAATATTATGGTATCTTTTTATTTATATTTAAAAAAATAGATAAGAAGAAATGGCTCAGTTCTTATCATACTGTTTTGTTGGTGACATACCAAAATTTTATATCGAATTTGGTGTAAATGCACTGTTAATGTTATTTTAATTATTCTGATATCATATTAAATTATTACCAGAAGTCTTTCGAAAACTCCTTGATTTGATGTCTCCAAGAGTACCAGAATTCTGGGAAGCCATGTAGAAACAGAATGAGCGGTTTACTGTCATCTCCACTCTTCACGTAATGCAGCTTTACATCCTGAAAATAAAATGCATGAAATGTACTGTATTAATATTAGGTATGCACTTTATTAACTTTATTTTTAGCTACTATCATACACCATTTCTGCATGTTATGGTACGGTAGTCTATCTAGGTCTGGTTTTATGATTTTTGTTGTCAATTTCGAGTTTGAAAAAAAAAAGTGAATCGAGTAATTTTTGTTGGTTGCATCAGCAAACTACATTATTCTTCAATTGGTTGAATATAAGAAATTTAATCATCAAACAGTTTAATGGTTCACTGAGGCTGAGCTGACTCAGTAGTCAGTTGAGTATTAATTTATAAAAAAAATTAATGCTTCATCATTCAGGTCAAACTTCAAAGGTTATAATTACGATATAATTTTTATACTCGCATAATTAATAACTATTTTTTTATTATAGCTTCTATACGTAGTCAGTAATTTTGAACAGATTGATGTCTGATTGTGCCACTGTATGATCATAGACTTTCTATTTCCTACAAGAGAAAGTATATAGGCAACTCCCTGGTATGATACTAAATAATGGATAAATTTTCAACTGTGTATTATTTTATACCGTATAAATTATTTATTTGAATCAAGACTGGTGCTGGTTGAAACATAGATTGACTATTAATAAGATAATCCAAGATTTTAATAACATATTATTTTTTATAAAGCCCTTTTTCCGTTTGGGAATATGAACTGCTCAAATATTAATAATAATGCATTGCATTCACATGTTGGGAGAATGGGAGACACAGTGGGTATTAGTGTTTAACGTAGCATCAACAATCGAAATAGTCGATTATGGTTTGCAGGAAAAAAAAATACCTGGGATATTCATACGACTACTATAACCGGTACTGAACATCTTTCAGAAACCTTGAGAGGCATTTTAATTAAATTATTATAGGGCCTAGGCTACTAGTAGTACGAGGAAGGGGAGTACGGTAATATCCCATTCCTGATGACGCAGAATTAGATTATAGGCCTATGCAATGTAATTCCCCAGCATATTATACAGAAGTAAATTAGGATGATTGTTTTACCTTCAACGTGAGATACGCGTGATCTCCATACGCAGGATCTGTGAGGCAAGGCGGAGGATAGGGTCGGGAGCGAGACTTGAAGTAGTTTGTCCCATTTCGCATTACCTTAATTAAAATCATGAAAAATCCCATCATAGTGCAGAGAAACAATATGGTGAAATAGATTACTCTTGAGAGCATCTTTTTCCATTTCGGTGTTTCTTCGTCCGTCATTTTGTTTCCTACGGGCTGCGGAACGTCTTCACACGTGAAACAACTACAACTTTCAAAAACTGACTCTAAAGTCCAGAGCGCTGCCGAGTAGCTTGTGACGCGATAGCTGATGGAGCCGTACGAGCGATGTCAGGTGAAAAATACGAACCCTTCCTATCTTTAGGAAACTTATATCGGCGTAAGTCCTACAAATGTGTAAAATATACCCCTTCTTCTTGGTGGTTGTGATACAGGATTACATTACAAGATTATCGTCATATCTATTTACACTTTGCACTTTGGACTCGGAAAAATGAGTTTCGAATTTCGCGCTAAATACAACAATCGTAAATCGATTTAAAATTAATAAATATTTGCATAAAAAAAAACAAATTTATTTTGTAACATTGGCAGTTAATTTAATAAATCATTTAAAATTACAAATATATCAGAATTCATATTTTGTTGTCTTTTAGCACAGTAGTGCGTGTTTAAATATCTGGCAGCACATTCGTCCTTATTTACAAAAAACAGATTCCAATGAACAATAACATTATTTCAATAAAGTCACTAGTACTCATGCGCAACACAATAAATCAGCGTCTGCGCATGCGCTTCTTATTGTTCACAGAAGAAATCTTCTTTTAATTTGTTAAGAATCAGATGATTTTTCTTCTCTGCGACGTTAAAAATTACGAACGATGATTATAAATTTAAAATATTCACAATTTCGTTTCATAAAAATCATAGATTTAGTTGAAATTAATTGAAACGATAGTTTAAATTCGCTGTCAGCCTCGGAAAATCAGTTTAAAAAGAGAAATTTCCAAGGAACTTGCACAGATCATTTTGAAGAGTGGTGAAGGAAGGACAGCTGTTCTCCACTTCTGCTCATCATTCTGCGTAAGATAATTTTATTTTATTTTAATATTATATTGTAATTCCTATTTCTTGAGATTTGTTTATTTACTGCGATGCATTTACTTATTAAGCCACAAATAATAAATTTATTTTATATAAAATAAACTAATCTCTCGCAATAAAAAATTCCGTCGTTCACTCTTTTTTTAAAATCGATTGATTTTTAAATTAGCTAGGCCTAGACTACCGTTTACAATTTTTTTTGGTTTAAAATTTTTACGGTCGATTCCGTTTTCTATCGAATAAAATATTGAAAATTTTATAGACACCACGTCAACGTCATTTCATGGATTCCTTTGCTAGCAGTTAACCCTACACCCCCTCCCTATCGTAGTCAAGGTTTGCTTTATCTTTCCCCATTTTTTTTGAAGGGTTTGGATTAAAAAATAGATGCAGCATAGGCCAAGTAATAAGGCATGGATTCCTCTTCCCCTCTCAGGATTTTGGTCGTGGACTGTAGCAGGTTTCTACCTAAGAGTGGCTTTGTTGTTGGCTGTAGAAGAAACCTTTTTCCAAATCCCAGATAAATTCTTCAGACAGCAATTTCAGAGGTCACATACAGATATAATATTGTAAGTATAAAACATCATATTATGTTTTATTAATTTCAGGTGGTGAGAACCTTAATCAATAAACAATGCACTGGACAGTATTTTTGGAAGGAGGACCACGCCGGGTCAATCATGCTGCTGTGGCCATTGGAGATAAAATATATTCATTTGGAGGATATTGCACCGGCGAAGATTACAAGCAACGTCGACCGATGGATCTCTACGTCTTAAATACAGGTGCCGTTTTTTATATAAAAAAAACTTAAAAAGTAATATCCGAAGAGAAATCTAAGGAAAACGAATAAACTTCCACCGGTTTCACTAAGGTTTCACTTTGGTGGGTCACCGTGGATGTAGTCATATTGTTGGATGGTTCTGGATAAATTTTGATTTTTTCTACAATTCTCACTGTCCCGAGCTTAATTTAAAAAAAATATGAATCACTGGTTTTATATACAGTACTCATTTCCTACGGCAACAGATTGATATCAGCCAAGTTTTTAAATTTACAGGGTCCATTATAATTAGCAGCAAATTAGGCTATAATAATAGCCTAGGGCCGGGGTGGGCACTTCGTTTTTTCCACTGGCCACTTCTGTGGCCACCAGAACTCGCAAATGGCCACAACTCAAAAGGGGAAAAAATCCGGAAATATGAATAGGCCTATTATTAATTATACGTAGCTAAAGATAAACTAACAGAATGTCATTCATTTTGTTTCCACACGTTACAAATTGGGGCGAAACTTGTCCTCTCATATGCAGTGGAAAATAACACTCATAGGTCTTTGCAGACTGTTGAGAATAAAGGGCAGTTTTTAAGAGAGTGGGGGAGGAGTACTATAAGTTACTATTGAATTTGATACCTGGGGTCTGGGGGGGTCTGCCCCCAGCCACTGGAGGGACATTTTTTTGAGATGTAGCCTAAGTCAAAATTCGTGCATTTTTAATTTTAAGCCACCAAACTCGAAAAAAATAGGTTCTGTGTGCTGTAGAAACTAGAAAGTGAAAATTGCTTGAACTTTTTTTTCCGATATTTATTAAATGTACCTAAAAATAGTAAAATAAAAAAAAAACAGGTAATCGATTGGCCACAATTTTTTTCGAAATGGCCACATGTGGCGATTGGCCACCGAAGTGCCCACCCCTGGCCTACGGCCTATCTTTTGAGGGACGAGGGACTATGTGCATTTAAAACGTTTCAGGACTGAATTTTATTTTGGTGAACTGATGACAGATATCACATAATATCATATTATTACCTGTACTAGCTATGCAGATTCTTTCTGTAGGCCTATTTATTTTCTTATGGGCTATATTTTTTAATGTTTTTTACTGTTACCATATTTTTTGATGGCAGTCATCTTACTGAAAAATATATAGAGCCCAAATTAATTTTCGTTTCTTTTCAGTGACGTTAAGGTGGTCTGCACTCCCTCTAGCCAAGCCTGACGATCCAAACGTACCATTTCAACGTTACGGACACACGGCGGTTTCGTACGATGACAACGCGTACATTTGGGGAGGAAGAAACGACATGAGGGCGTGCAATAAACTGTACTGCTATGACACAGGTACAAGAATTCTTTTCTTTTTCATTTCAAAGGATTTAAATGAAGGGATGAAGCAGTCACTCAGAATTCCATAATATGGAATGAAATGTTTCTGTTCAGACAGCGAAATTCTCCACTTTGATTTTTTTTTCTTTCTATTTTTGGAAAATCAATCACAATGCTGGTGGCGAGAAAGGGGGAAAAGTTCTGAAAAACTGACACTCACAGCATTTGATTCTCAGTGTGTCAATAACTATACAAATTTTTTACATCCATTACGTGATTTGCAGTTCAGGGTTCGTGGAGTTTCATGAAAACCCGCGGCACAACCCCGCGAGCTAGAGACGGGCATTCGTCCTGCGTGGTTCACCGGTCCATGTACGTCTTCGGTGGTTACGAAGAAGATCTAGATCGTTTCACCCAGGACGTCCATTCGTTGAATCTGGAGACGATGACGTGGACGTTCATCTTGACCGATGTAAGTCTCGCCTCGCTGTGATACGTCTGTCGTTTTGTTGTAGCTTATTTAATTTCATATTGTCACTCAAAAGATTAATTTATTTCACACCTGTATCACCTAAAGCTGGTGCCCTAACCTAGATCTAATGGTAGAGGGTGGTGGGAATTTTTATATTTAAAAAGGACAGGGGTGCACATTCAATCTAAAGGAACAACTGCCTAGTGGTTTTTAACCCGCGATCTTGTGTTTACGAAGCGATAACATCTACTGGTTGGATTTAAAATCTTTTTTATTTTGCAGGGCACTGCACCCAAATGGCGGGATTTTCATTCCGCTTCCGCCATCGGCAATTGCATGTACGTGTTCGGAGGCCGCGGCGATCGACAGGGGCCGTTTCACTCACCAGACGAGGATTATTGCAACATGGTGATGTACCTGGACACGTCGACCCGCACGTGGCACGCCCCCACCACCAGGGGCAATCCTCCGGTTGGGCGCCGCAGTCATTCTGCTTGTAAGTTTTTTCTTAATAATCCGCGCTTATGACATAATTCAGACTTTCTGTTTTACGCGACAACAATCACAATGGTTGTATGTGCCATCCAGCTGAACGGGTAAAAACCCTCGTGTAACAGCTGCTGAGGGTGTCTGGGAACGCACTCCGCCGCAGATATGTCTGTACCATAGTTTCTACGAAGAAACTTGTTGATCGTGACGGTTTTTTTTTAGTTGTATATAAAGGCCAACTGTATATATATGGAGGCTATAATGGTGTCATGGGGAGACATTACGGAGATATGCACAAATACGATCCTGGTAAGTTGAGATTTAAATGTTTTTTTTTATCAAATATTTTTATACCTTAGTCATAATTACGTACATCCATTTCTGCCATAATTTCTCGATGATAGACGAATCACGGGTCCATGTTAAATACAGAGAAAAGAAAGCACTAATTTTCCTTTCATTCTGCACAAATATTAAACAGAGCAAGGGGGCTGACGTGAGACGCTTTCTAAAAAAAAAGAAGGAAGCGAAATTTCAAAATTCCGATTTTCTCTTTTTTTTTTTTTTTTAGCCACTGCAACTTGGTCCCAAGTCAAATTACTTG
>JAQFYH010001021.1:0-10510 GCA_034694405.1 Scolopendrellopsis subnuda
CAATCGAGCCGTCGCGCAGACGCTTGTTTAAACTTCCCGCTTATGTATAATGGCGGCGCCCAGAGACGAGACCTGTGTTCAGCGTGGACATTCAAGAAGCCGGAGATGTGCGACGAAACAGCCCTGTAGGATACTTACGGCGCTCCATATATAATTTGGTCTCCAAATTTCCATCTCTCTGCTTGGACTATTTGGGCACCAGTTTAGATTATAAATTAATTAGATTTAGAAGACTTACGAGTTAATTTTATATTAGCACTTCCCCTCTTACTGTACAAGTGTGTAAGAATTGTATAAGATTTTAATTTTTGTGATATGGTACGTAAATCTCCAATAACTGATTTCTTTTGAATTATTTACGGTTGAGAGAGATTACAAATCCCATGTTGGTGTTTTTGGTTATCATCATGAGGAAATTAATATCTGCCCAGCATATTCTTTTATTTACTAAATTTTGTATCCTTCTTGGTATATTTCTCCAAATAAATGAATACAATTGTAAGACTTTATTAGTTAGAAGGTTTATAATCATTTTAAACCAGGTTTAGAACTCTTCTTAAAAAGAGACGGAAGGGTATTTTTGAAACGACAGCAACTTCAATTTCCGGAATACTAACTGTAGTTGTATTTATATAATTGCAGGAAATGATTTTACCAACGCCACTAACAGCGATCCCAACGCCACGAAAGGAAGCTGGATTTTCTTTCAACAAGCGACAGGAAGCGAGAAAGCGAGAGGTAAGAATTAAGGAACAGAGTTTTTATTTTTGGTACAAAATTCTGCAGACTTTAATACTGTTAATCCAAAATAGAAAATGACATTTGTTTTATATCTGGAAGTCTAATTTGTTGCATTCCAGAATATTCCAACTAGATTAACGTTTCCTGTTACGGCCCATTCCAGTGAGCGCGAGCCTAGGGTTGAAGCTCAGAAAGTCCCATGATAGTCCTTTTCCTGGTCCTGCATGTGACGACAGATTGCCCTTTTTATTTGAGATTCCCCTTCTCAAAGCATTTTGGCCCTGAAAACTGTCTTCCCTCCCCCGATGTCGCGCAATATATGGTATGTATACGACAGTTGGTTAAAATTATCAGTCATCCGTTAGCAGCACTAACCAAGCTTGGCTGAACTTGACTGAACGAATTCCTTTATAATTATTATCCTCAGACCCAAGGTCGATATCGTGTTGTATTAATTGAGTTTGCAGAGATAATTTCTTACAGTGTAAAAAAAAACATTCTAATATAATAATTCTGCGTACGATTTTGCAACAGTTCAAAGATAATCTCTCAATTTTTAATCGTGTTTTATTTACTCTTTTAACAGGAATCGTCTTCGCAGCCGAAGTACAAACAAACTTCGATTAATTTGGGTAAATAATTTCTATTGTCCCGAGATATTGTTTTTTATTACTGTATAATATAGAAAGCGAACAGTGTTTTTAAGAACTAAACGTTTATATAGTGCTGTTAGCAAATTAATTTTTATTTTTCATCAATTTTAGGAGAAATTAACGAAAAAGTAGGAACAGCATCAGAATCAAAGTAAGATTTTACGATCACATCAGCCTGAGATTCTATAATATATTGTATAATCACTTAAAATCGCGCTAGTCCACTGTATTACCTAATATTTACGACGGTATTAAAAATTCGAAGCTGTAAACACAGCCAGTTTGGACGTCTGCCAAGTTTTTTCCTCTTCTACGGATAACATTGTACTGCGTCGTTTCCATTCGCGCTCCTTCGGTCATCCGTAATTAACGCGTTTCAGCATACATTATTATTAACTGTATGGTGGGTTTCGAAAAGGAATTTATGCTAATTAGTTTAAAATAAGACGCATTTTTTATCTCGGGATTGACGTATTTACCGTTTCGATTAGATTTTTTTTATTAAACGATAAAAAACAATTTCACGAAAATTTTATTTAGTAAAAATTACGATTTCTTATTCCCAAAGCGAATGAGCGCCTCTGCTGGCCTAAGCTATAACTAACTGCGTCGGACTGTGAGGAGATTTTAAAACACATGTTTTAATCGCGTTTCAGGGGTTTCGACATCCGAGACGATCTAGCCATTAGTGAAGACAGTGACGAAGAAGTGGTGAGTTCTACGAAATATGTTTCTTCTTTTTTTTTTTATCTGACACGCAAAAACTGTCGAGAGGATCTCGTTATCCCAAGATCGCAACTTCAAACCCCGGCGAACACAACTCTACGACAGTCGTGTGCAGAGCGCGTGGCCCCTTTCGGGGGAATTCCCACCGCCCTCCAAACGCGCTATTCTTCATGTGATGCAGACTATTATAGAGTTCAACTTAATATGCAAAAGGTCTAGACCCACAACGAATGACTAAAAAAAAAATAGTAACCTTGCTTAATCTTCATCGCGCTAGCTGCTGTTTTTTAAAGTCTAATCTCTTTTTTTGTTTTTGTTTTTAGGAATCCGGTAATAAAAATGGAAGGTAAGAAAAATATCCATTTTATATCCAATATAAAATCCGTAACCCCTATTAATTCTCTAATCTGTCATACGCCGAGTATGGAAAATGACGTATTTCGATGTCGGAAATTGCGAGGATGAAATTTTCGGGACTAACCAACTTACTCGATCCGTTTGGCTAACGGAAGGCGATTTCTTAGAAATTACGTCACGTTTAGGTACGATTAAACGAGTAGCTTTCATTTACATAACGAATATCCTCGACGATTTACGAACCGACGTCACAATATAGATTAAATCTAGCAGTTAGTTGTCACTACGCGGCGTAACAACACCCTTTACTCTTCTTCGATTCCCATTCATAACTTCGATTTGCATCGGAAATCTCCTTTCTTTAACGAGTGTTCCCTTGACCACCAAAAATATATAAATAAGTTACGCATTTCAAACATTAATTGCTGCGAATAGGCGAGGGCATTTCAAACATTGTGTGTTCATTTCTGTTAAACTTTTGAAACACCAGCATTTATATTTTCTATAGAATAATTGATTGATTTTTTTTTCTTAGTTCTGCAAGCTCAGGATCAGAAGACAGTGGTTCGACCACTGGTTCCGAAAACAATGGCCCCGAGGACAAAGATCAGGAAGCTAAATCCGGGTCCGATTCCGATGCGGCAAGTGTCAAGTCCAGTCATTCGTCGCAAGAGGTCAGTTTTATGGATATTATGAGCCTGTTCTTTGCCACCTTTTATGCGAGTGGTAGTTGTGTAAAAAGATTAGCGTGATTGCGTCGTTCTCCAAAGATCGCTGGTTCAGATCCGACTGCTGTTACATGGGTGACAGTTTCTTCTTTAGCTCGGAAATTACCAGCGATCTCCCAATAGTTCATTGGTCCAAAGAAAGTTGAAAAAATTTGGTGTAAAATAAAGTTTGGGGAAGGATGTTCTTCAACCTGACTGCCCTAGAGAAGACAATTTGATCAAATGTCGCGTTTTTCTTAGGATTGAAATTCATAATCACATACCCTAATCCCCCGACTATAGTCCGCGGTCTATACAATGTTTTTTGATTTATTTCACACCCTTGCGGACTATACACGGGGGCGGACTATCTATGAAAAATATGTCAATTTATCAAAATATCTGTAACGAACTTTACAAAATGATTACAAAGAACTCTATATTTTCATAACTTTGTATTGATTTTAATATTTTACCAGAAATAAACAGTAGTGTGGTATTAAACTAATCATTGGCCCCACTATCAGGTATGTGAAAATACCAAATTATGCCACAGAAGTTGATTCTGTTGAACTGCATCGTCCGCGGACTATAGTCGGGGGATTAGGGTATTATGATTTAAAAAAAAATGATAATTTACGTTGCAGAATCTCGACGAAATCAACCTGTGCAATTGGAACCTCCAAAATTTCGTAGACAAGACCAGTTCGCCCGTGTTCAACATGTCTTCGGAAGCGGCGTCGACGTCGGCACCGTCCTCGCAGAACCAACCGCCCACGAAGTCGCCACCCTCCGACAAATCTGAGTCTCGGTTCCTGGGCACCCTGGCGGATTACGAGGAGATCCCTTCGCCCGAACCGGTGCGATTCCTGTCGCCGCTTCGCAACAACAAAGACGGGAAGACGGAATCGGCGGAGCCGAAGAAGAACGGGCACAAAACGAATTCTCTCTTCTCGTCGTCCTCGTCCGCCTGGTCCGAAGCTTCGTCAGACAGCGAACCGGAAGTGGAGAAGAAGGAAAAATCGAAACCGGAAGTTGCCAAGAGAGTAGAAGTACAAAATCCGTCGAAGAAACGGCCCGGCGGAAGCATCAAAGCGCCACCTCCGAAAATGGCAGCTAAAAAGTCGGAAGTGAAGTCGAAGGAAAAACCGGTCGCTCCTCCTCCTCCTCCTCCGCCGCCGCCGCAGCCGCCTTCGTTGCCGGTCTCCCAACCCAAGAAACGCGGGAGACCTCCGAAAGCAAACAAACTGGAGGACCTGAGAAACAAATTCACCAAGGCCCTGCCCGAAGCCAAGTTGAATAGTTACGACACTCCGCCACCGAGATTAGCTTCTAAAACTCCCCTGGCCCCCATCACCGAAAAGAAGCAAAACGTAGCGAACAATCAAAGGCTCAAGAAAACTGTTCCTCCTTCTAGTGTTTCGGACTCTGTTGTAATGGACGATGATCCGCTGCTTAGGTACTCAGAGCCTGCTCGTAAAGAGCTCTCCGACTGTGATGAAAATCGAGTGCCGAACCACGCGAAGTCTATTTATAATACTCATCCTTCTTTGGTGGTTCGATTAGACCTGGATTTGATCGACAGAAAACCTTCCAAGTTGGCAAATTACTCGCCTCCGAAGAAAAAATCTTTGAGGGAACAAGATATTGAAGTTAGTGGTAAAACGACGCCGGCCAACAAGTCGACGTCCGTGAAAAAGAGGAAGACGGTGTCCAACAGTGTGGTGAACAGCGATCTGAAAAAGATGAAGGTCTCGACAAAAGAACAGGCCACAAGTGAAGTGAAAAAGTCCAAGAAATCTCAGACCAGGTTAGATCTAGAACATTATACATTTTTGCATGTCGGGAAAATTTGTTTTTATAAATTCTCCACATTGGGTGGGGATGGGCAGAGAGGGCTTCTTGATATTTCCACAGTCCTGTGGATAGTCGCCAAAGAACAAGGGACTTTTAAATATGGTTAATACAATTGACTTGGTTAAGTCGTTATGATTTACGACACCTCGCGTGTTTTTGTTTAATTCTGCAAATTCTTTCGAATTTTCGGACATTATTTACCGTTAATTGACTCCAAAAGGCAAATTTAAAGAAAATTACTCATGTTCTCTATTCGCTGTTCACGAAAATTCGTGATTTACTTGGGTCCGTTTCAAATAATATATTCTATTAGTCACGGATTTTTGTTATATTGAATCGATCCCGCCATTTAGTTGCGTCTGGTAGCAGTATTTTTTTAACTATTAGAAATTAACTCTTCTTCTTTGCAACTAGGAGTTCGAGCGAGAGTCTTGCGGAGGATGACGTCACCACTTCGACGAGTCGAGAATTGGCGAGCGAAGACGCTTCTTTAGAGAGCTGCTGGCGAGAAGCTTCGGACAGGGGAAGATCCTCCGTGTCATCTGTGAACAAGAAAAACATCCAGGATGTATCAAAGAACGGCGGAGTCAAGGCGAATGCCCTTGTGGCCTTGGTTCAGCCCTTCAAGCAAGAGATAGTGTCGACCAAGCCAAAAGTGAAGGTTTGCTTTTTTTGCTTCTTACCAAGTCTGAAACGGCAACAGGTCCTTTTAGAAATTCCGTTGTGACGTCCAGAATATCCCCCCCCCCTAATTTCCTCTCTAGCCTACAGTACTTCTATTGAAAAATAAAAATTTTTAAGCTACCGTACCTCCCCTGGACAATCTTCGGACATCGTACTTGGGAATAAAAAGTTTCATTTGGTTTTTTATTTTCACAGGAAGTGGCGGTGGGAACTCGTTCCCCAACTGTGGAAATGTCGAGAAAGAAATCGCCTCGCTACGTCGACGCTACGACCTCGCCGTTGGAGAGGTGGTCGGGAGAAGGCAGTAGCAGCAGGAGATCGGATCACCCTTCGCGTGCGGAGGATGTTGGCTCCAGGCTGACCCAGGAGGCGGAAGAAAAGTACGAGTAAGTTCATTCGAAATATGAAGAGAATCCGCAGGTGGATTCGGATCGATCCCAGTTTTGAACCCTGTTTCCCATAACTGGTGGATGAAGTTGCCTCAAATTACTATTTCGTTAAAAACAAATAGAAAGATGGTTTGGGATTATCAATTCGAAATAGCGTTAAATAGCGGCAAAATTATTTCTTGTTTCCCCGAATTTTAGTGTAACTAGATTGTTATAAGTTAACTAGTCTCTGTAACCGTTACCATTACGGCAATCAAGAAGTTGGCAAGGACATTAATACTTTCATATTTTTAAATTTTATAGCGGAACTTCGGACTACTATCTGAGGGAAGCCAAAGAACTAAAGCATCAAGCAGACAAGGAGGTAGAGAAAATCAAAAGAAAGAAATCTTGGATATTTAGAAAACAATTTTGCTTCACCAATGAATGTGTATCTCTTCCAAGTTTTTTTTTTAATTTACACTGTGTCCTTTCTGTGTTGCAGACGGATAAGGTAGCTCAAGCTACGAAGTATTTGGAGGCTGTTCTATATTTTATTTTGACCGGAAATTCGATGGAAAACGATAAATTAACGGAAAAATCATCATTTACTATGTACAAGGACACTGTTAACTTAATTAGGTAAATTTTTAACACCTCGTTTGTTTTTATTGTTTAAAATTGTTCTTTGAAAATGGGATCCCAATGTCTGCTAAATGTTTCCTTCAAATCCCGGTTTTACGGGATTTCCAACTCTTGAAATGCAACGGACGTACTGTACGTGAACGCAGTTTTTTTTTTTCATGGAGCAAATTCATGTTGGATCACTTCCTTAGTACTATAAAATAAATTCCAGGCCGACCTAATTATATTATTTCAAAAGAAAACTTACCATAAGAAATCATTTTGGCCTAGGCAAGAACATTTTTCGACTTTAAATTTAACTTGGAAGGCAGGATATTATGAACTCAACTCGCAGTCAAGCTTTTGAAATTATTTTGCCATTTCCTGCGTTTACCCAGGCCCAAGAACAAATAAGTTTACAGGAACATTTATAGATTGTCCACTATTTTAATGCATCGCAGACCCCCATAAAACAAAGAACTGAATTATATACTAATCTAAGAATAGTGAGGGAGCTCCTTCCCATCCCTGCCGGGGACCAAGTACTAGCAAAAAAAAATGTTCATTTTACAGCGACAAAATACTCGGGGAGATGCGAAGTTTAACCAGGACCGAAATTTCAGAAAAGAATTCCGCAAGGTAGGCAGCTGCTCAAGTCACAGCAGGAAAGAGAAAATACATGCATTAATTTTAGGCTACTAACCGTTTATCCGTCCTCTATACAGCTGTTCTTCTGTCTATTGTCCATTTTGTTAAGCGATAAAGTCCTTTTTTAAATTCACTTCATCTTTTTGACAACTCGCAAATCGTTTGTTTAATTTTTATTTTATTTTTTTTTTCAAAAGTCACGGAATTGAAATGTGTATTTTTTCCTAATTTGACTTGTCAGTTGCCTCATTTTTTTTTATATTTTTCTATCACACTACGGTATTGAGAATATAAAGAGGTACTTTTATTTTAAGCAGTACCCTAATACATGCAATTCTGATTCTTGGACATGCTGCTCTGGGTACTTGGGCCCACAGTTTCCTAAACTATCTAGCTAATCCTTATATTATTATTATCTTCATTTTTTCTAAATAAAAAAAAGTAATTTAAAAGAGAGATAGGCCTATAATGCGACAAAAATTCCGTGTGCTGCTTAAAATAAAAGAACCTTTCACGAAACTTCTACTATTATAGGTTATTTTCTATCGCTAGCTTTCTAGCGAATGTTTTCATATAATTCGTCACTTTGTTCAAAATTGTTTTGTGATCATCATTTTAATGTGTATAGATCTCAGCGTTCACACTAACCCCTTTTTCTCTGTCTGACATAGAATATTACAAATTTTGATTTCTCATTGAGTCTGCAGTTTTTTTTTGGTAACGCACGTCTCTAAGAAATGCGTGGAACTGGAAAGAATTTTTATTAGGTTAAACTAGCACATAAAATCTTTTCCCCACAGATTGAACTGTGCGAATTTTATAGAAAACGATATCCCCATTTGCCGTTTGAAATCCGTGGTCTTCGGACCGTGCAGGATAACTTTCGATTAAAATTTATGGAATTTTCAAGCAGAAGGCATTCAATTCTAGGGGGTTTGTGAGACGATACATAAATAGCACATTTGCGATAACGCCTCATTCCTTCACTTTGCGCTCGATGAGAACTGCGCTATTTCGGCCCAGACTACTCCTCGGATATAATCCTATGGAAAAAAAAGAGGGTGAAAAACAAGTATTGCGTAAAGATATCCCATTCATATAATACTTATTTCACGTCTTGAGATATGAATTAGTAAAGGATTAATTCCTTAATCTTGTGGAATTGGTGTAAGTTATCGTTGCAGCCAAGAATGTTCTAATGAGAGATTCAGCTGCCGTGTAGTAAAACGATTGTGAGACGTTTCTCATTATTTTTATTTCTTTTCTCCCCTTAAAAGGTTCATCGCTTCAAAGTTCAGAAACCAAGGCAACTCTCACAACGGCGGAATGGAAAATAAGTTGATGGTTTTAAGGTAAAGAAAAGATCTCGTTTTAATAATAATATTATTTTTATCTGGACGTAATTCGTAAAAAAGTGAAATGTCGTTTTTCTCTTTCAGTTTACGATGCCAGGCCATTCTCTATCTCAAGATGTATCGAGTGAAGAAAGTGGAGATGAAGGATCAATCGAGAGCTCTTTCCGAGTTCCAAAAGTTGGGGGAGTCGCAGCGCCCCGCCTCGAATCGGACCACGACGCAATCGCCGTGCGAAAGCGCCGTCGCTTCTTCGTCGAAGGGCGCCACTCGCATTCCCGACATTCTCTCGTCGCTTTCTCCTCAGTCGTCCGGCGGCAGCGCCTGTTCGGTGGGATCGCACTCGAGCGGGTACAGCAGTTCGGAAATCAAGACCGTCTCCGGAGGACCGTCGACGCCCGGTCAGACGGCCAGCGTGAGCGTGTCTTCGACCGTCGTTACGTCTGTCCTGCGTCACATTTCATGCACTAATTATCTCACTTCAAGCCACGATTATTGGGAACAAGCAGATGCGCTCGTCGTCAGGGGACATTCACAAGGTAAAAAAAACTCGTCACCCCGACGCTAAGTACAGATTCCATGGTGTGAATAAAGATGCATTTTGCATGAGCAGGGGTCGCAATTTTCGTCTGCAATAAAGACGACTGTCAGTTCGTCTTTATGACTAGGCTTTTTTAATGGATGACGTCATCGACTTTACCTAAAGTCAAGACGAAAACCGTGCCCCCTGCCCTCGGCAGGCACCGACAATAGATGATTTATGGTTGTAGGATCCTCGTAAATGAAACGGTCTGGGAGAAAAGTGTTTAATACTCGACGCACTAGGTCCCGCCTGTTCAAATCGCGGCTTTGGGGTCTAAGAAAGACTGCAGACTTCTGTCTTGAAGCGATTCTTCCTGATTTTTTTTTATCGACTATGACAAAATATTGTCATTGACAACCGTAAAGTGACATGTTCTTTAGGCAGGGTAGAAATTCATTCGATTCGAGGTAACTTGCTTTCTTTCCATGTGTACGGTGTTCCGTGACCTCGGGCATCCTTCACCATTTCTCTGGATTGAAATAACATGCGTTTATGTGTTTTTTTTTTCCAGATTTCTTCGCAGCCTTGGACAGCCAGTGCGGTCCACTATCAATCAATAGCACCCTGGACACCCTAGTGAAATATGTTCGTTATGGTTTGTGCAAGTTAAAAAGTATGTGACCTACGTGGTTTTTTACAACAGCCCTGTAAATATATTATGAGTATATAAATTAAGTTCGCATACAGTATATAAAATAGTATAAAAACTATAATTATGAAATCATTATAATATTAAAACCAAATCCTTAAATTATTATTATTTTTATTTTGAAAATCAATTTTATCCCCGCATTTAATTATTGATGCAACTTTGTTTGAGGAGGAAGAAACCCCAGTTTTTAGTCATTTTTAACTACGATTGCGAACCACTTGCAACGAAATGGAACTTTCTTTTTTGTAGACTCTCGTTCAATGGAGTTGGTGGTCGAGTGGTTTGTCGCGCTTGCCTCTCCGCCCGGTTATCGAGACCCCGGCCGACTCCACTCCGAGATAGTTATGTGGGTGGGAAAGCGCGTAGCCCATCGGGGGTAATTCCCACAGCCCTCTCAACAGGTTCATTGAACCGGCTTTAGGCGATATGGGTGTGAAAAAAAAATAGGGCCGTAATTTTCCGGATAATATTTTATGGATAATCCGGACTTTGATCCGAGTCCTGATGCACACCTCAGTCTGAACTATCCGGACAGGATTCGAATGATAAAAATAAATC
>JAQFYH010001022.1:0-10509 GCA_034694405.1 Scolopendrellopsis subnuda
TAATTCATTTTACGAAAAATTTAAAATCTGGCCTTCTGATTGGTTGAGCTCGTCCTGACAGGACGAATTGCGTAAAAGGAATTAAAATTGTCTCAGAAACAACAAAAAATGAATATAAACAATCTAAAGCAAATAAGTTTATTTATTTATTATCTAAGTTTTAACAAACTAAGAGTATTATAAAGCCAATGTGGTCCTTTAAAATTGTACACTCTCACCTAAAGCTGGTGCACGTAAGTTAGATCCAATGAATCTGTTGGGAGGGTGGTGGGAATTTCCCACCACCCTGTCGTGTTTAATAGAAACACGACATAACTGTCCTAGTGGTGTGCGGCCGGGTTTGAACCCGCAATCTATACGAGGCGAGCAAGATAACGTTTTATTTTCCAATGCATCAAACGTTCTGCGTTTTATTATTTGTACTGGCATTCTATCCATTGAGTAAAATAAAAGGCAATTGAGCATACGTTTAAGTTACTCCCGATTATTGACCGCAGTAATGATTGACTGGAGTATAATTAATAGCAGAAACATTTCAAATTGAGACTTATCTTCATCTCAGTCTAAAAATAGATAAACATTTTATTCAGGAAAAAAAAAGAAAGAATCCAAGACCTCTCAGGGCAAAAATCATGTTATCCTTTAGCCTACTAAATCAGGCTACAGCAGCAGCAGCAGGGACACAAGAGAGGATCTTCGTTGCTTGGTAGGTGGAGGGCGCAGGGACGAAGATGACAAGCGCGAGTGGCACCTGCGAGCTAAGTCAAGGCGGAGTAATGAGAACAAAGAGCGATTCTGTAACCTCTTCACCACAAATCATACGCTAGATAGGCATCCTGCTGACTTCAATACAAGCTTCTAGTCATAAACATTCTCTCCTAGTGCACACTCGGCTAATTATTCTCCGACCAGACCGAGGTGATAAATTAGAAACAACCTTTACAGGTATCTCCAAACATGTTTAGGTTTCTTCTCTACATCATACGCGGGTCTCTCGTGTGAGTTACATCGGTCATTTTTCGGTCCCGCAAAAACTTTGCAAGTAAAACAATGCGTTCATTTTACGAGTGGCATAAGCTTAAGTATTAAGTTAGTAAGTATTAGGATACCCAGAAATCAGAGGCTTTCAAAGTGTGCCCCCTGAAATTAAAACCAGGGGGAAGTCGCACCATTCGCATTCCAATGTTTTAAAGAAAAGAATCGAGAGAAAACGGAGACAAAATAGAGAACTTTTTGAAGTTTAAGTCTTTTGTGCATTTTTATGCACTCTGACTCAAAATAAAATTTTCGTCAGAAAAATTTGTGAACTTTTGTCAATTTGGTTCTATTTCAAGCACTCTGACTCGAAACATTTGGCAATGGTTCTAAATTTTTTTTATTTTTAGTCAAATTTTGTACATTTTTAAAGTGTTAATTAGCTCATCCGCTAAACTTCGTTTTACACATCAATATTATGTTGTATTGATGAGCAATATCCACCAAAAAACTGTAGTTTCAGATTTAATTTAATAAAAATAAATAGAATTGTATAATAAATTGATAGCATAAACTTGCGAAAACAAGGTATCTCTTCGGTGGACGCGGGACGCGTGCGAGGAAGGCGCAGTCGCATGTCCCCATCCTCTCAATAAAAACCTGTGCATGTGTTTATTACATCGCATTGGGTTGAGCGATGCATGCGGTGATCGCGTCCCTTGAAAACAATAGTCCACTGCAGGGATGCCTAGGTTTTTTAGAGAATTTCTTCCATTTAAATATTGGTAAAATACTTTATTTAATATTTGTTTTTTATTTTTCAACTTAAAATTAAACAGAAAAGTGGAAGATTTTTTTTCAAGAATTATTCTATTCAACTCAATCCCAGTTTCAATCTAATTGCTAACCCTTTATAATAGTATGTTGTATACCCGGTATGACACATTACTTCGATTTACGAGTAGAATTTAGAGATTTTAAAGTTTATTTAATTACGTTATTTGCCATTTGATTCTACAGCGTGCTCTACATATCCTGGGGCGCGATTTTCGTCTGCCAACTGCCATAAAGACGACTTTCCAGTAGTTTTCAGTAAAGTCCGTCTTTATAGCAATACATTTTCAATGGGTGACGTCACCGACTTTGCCTTTGAAAGTCAAGACGAAAATCGGTACCCAGTTCAGTATTTTCGTGACTTCATAGACATTAGACAGTATCAACTACCTGCCCTATGGAAACTGAAAAAAAAATAATACGTGTCTTTATGTGATGACCTGATCGAAGATGGTGTTAGGACTTACGAAGAATAACCGAAGATTTAAGTTCGCTCATTTGCAACATGTTTTCATAACAAATCGAATACTGTTTTCACCTGCCCGGAAAAAAAAAATCAAAAGCAGATGGATCAAATACCCAGCAGCGAGCAAAAGCAGGTGCGCGAGCGCATATCCAATGAAAAGGCTATAAATTATAAATGACACTTATAATTTTCATTTCGCGACCAGAAAAATTGTAAACACGAATCTATGGAGTATTGATCGTAATCCTACTCGATATTGGAGTTTTATTGTTGCGATCGTTTTATAGAGCGTGCAGCTTACTCCGAATTATAAGGAAGAATTACTTGCGCACTCATTAAAATTATTTGTAATAAGAGCATGAATAAAGTTCCTGTTCTTTGTGGAGTACAAACGCGACTGCGAATTAATCAATGCACCCCTATATGGGGACTGATTAAAATGTGTGGCATGTGCATTCATATACCAAATAAACTGACCCTCGTATAATAATGTGAACTGATATTTACCACTTTTCAATTTGACTCCCCCCCCCCCCTCTCAACAAGGGGGGATTTTCTCCACCCCTCCCCTCTTTTGCATGAGTCAGCCACGGTCATTCCCAGAGCGCGTGCGCTGTAGGATCTCCCCCCTTTTGCACACCACATCACTCTCCTCCTCCCTGGGTATCTGTCTCTCTCACTGTCTCCGTCTCTCTACACCCCCGCTCTCGATCGCTGGGTTTTTTTGTTATGGCCGTGGATTTTAAAATACTCAAATTTCGAGGTACGTAGTAAAAAACATTTTAATATTGATTGTTTTATGTTTTTTTTTTTTTTTTGATAAAAAATTATCAGATATTTTTTTTTAAAACTTTTTATTAAAAACATTAGAAACACGTTTATGAGAACCCGAACAGCAGGTGCATCGTGCATTGTTTATTTTTCTTTCGATTGATTTTTTTGCAGGTTTTTGTTACGTAACGTGCATGAGAAAAAGTGATTGACCATTATATACTGTAGTTCTCGTTACAACAATATATTTATGTTAAAAGATGTCGAATAATTTAAGGTTGAGTCATTTTCAAATGAGTAACCTCCCCCCCAGTCTGTACTATGTAGTTCATGGGATTTAAACAGTATGTCTCACGTCCACCGCTGGTTGCGTGAACCACTGTCCTGCTCCGAAACGCAAGATACTATAAAAAAAATCCAATATCTAACAAAAAACTATAACGTTTTGCTTGTTAATTTCGTTTCGCTAGTATTTTAATAGTGCGAATACTGGGTATATTATACGGAAGAGCTGTGTGGTTTGTTCTTCTGACGAAATTTTAAAATGCGTATAACAAGAATATTAAATCTCATAAATTTTTAAATATTTTGCGCTTATCTTATTTTATACTCGCTTTTTCTCTCCATGGTAGAGTTTTACATTTCTTTGGGACTCTATATAGGTCGTGGCATTCCAGAGGGGTGGGAACTCGTAATATTACGTTCTACGCGAGCAGCATTAGATATTCCTACTTATTATGGCACGTAGCTCCGTGGTCTCTTGTATCTTTCGAGTGTTGTGACGAACTGTATCATAAAATTATTTTATGGTGCAGTGGTCTTATAACGTTTTGTAATTCCCATTAAAGGACTAAAGGGTGCTATGTACCCAATATCAATTCGGTACTTGATTTGTCGCTTCGGCCGGGTCTGAACCCCGAAAAAGCGAATATGGTCTTTCAGTTCGTGGGGATAAAAGACGACTGCTGGTTGCGCAGCCATCTTTATGTCATATCCCACAATGGAAACGACCACTCTCTGGTGGGAGACCCCCTCCCCCAAAATACATTTGGATGAGTTGAGAATCCTGATTTTCCAGGAACCTTGCATCTCACTGAGAAAATTTTTGTACTACGTACAATACGGTTGGGTAGGCCTACTGTAAAATGTGCTGCATTACAAGATCGCTTTATTTTCGTTGAACGTATAATATAAATAAATAAAATAGGACCCTGCTTCCTCGTGCTGGTAGTTCGTTAACGTTATCAATGCTAGTTAGTACAATGTCTCTTGATATTTCATCACACGAAATACGATCCATACTTTTCTATCGGACACTCCTATTATTCGTCCATTTTGCGCGCACCATCCCCTTTTCATTTTAAAATCTGATTCTCGCGCATCATTCTATATAACGCGTGCACGAATATTATAAGAAAAAAAATTCAAAAACTTTATTCTGATCGAAAGTGTCATTTGTTTTACAGATGTTTCGTGGAGTAAATACTATCAGAACAGGAAAATCAGGTGCTCAGACTCTTGCGAAATCGGAAAGATGCTGTTGAACGCCAGCAGAGACCAAAAACTTCTAGTTTCGGGACCTCTCGCCAACGGATGCGAAGACAACTGGACCTGGAATCGAAGGGACAAGTCCCACGAGGTGCGGCTGTACGGCACCAAGCGGTCCACGGCCCACTTCCACCCCAACTGGAGCAACGGGACGGCCGGCGTGCGGGGAACCCGTTCCCTGACCGCCAATCGCCACTACTGGGAAGTTGACGTTTCCCAGCGGGTGTTCGGAACCAGCATGATGTTCGGCATCGGCACCAAGAAAGCCCGCCTGCACGTGGATGCCTTCGTGAATCTTCTCGGCGAGGACTCCGAGAGCTGGGGCCTCTCGCACAAGGGCCTCCTGTGGCACAACGGCAAGTGGAGGTACTACACCAAGCCGTTCCGGGAAAACGAGGCCACCACCATCGGGATCCTGTACGACGGCGTCAAGGGCACCGTGACCTTCTACAAGGACGGCTTCAGCCTGGGGGTCGCGTTCACGGGTCTGAACAAGGTGCAGGACGCGCTGTACCCCATGGTGTCGTCCACCGCCGCCAAGACGGAGATGACCCTGGGGACCAAGAGAAGGGACTTTTACAACCTCCAGGACAGATGCCGATCTGTGATAATTAAGTGCGTCAAGTTCGACGAGCTGCAGCTGCAGAAGCTGAACCTGCCGCCCCGGCTGAAATCCTACCTCAACGACGGACTCAACGACGTTCACGAAGCGTGTCGCATCAGACATCCGCGTCGATGCGACTATCAGTCTTGCAATGGAACTGGTTAATTGTAATTAGACGTAGTCAGACGGGGCCCCGTCACTTTCTAGGTGCCATAATTCTCTCTTTTTTTGCTATAAAAAAGAAACGGAAACAGTGAATAATATATTATTAATTATAAGAAGCAAAAACCAAAATCTTTGGATCCAGTTTCTCTTATTAAAAAAACAAAACAAAATTTAAAATCATTATTTGCTCAAAATTCAATTTCGTTTTCGCCTTGAGTAAAGGAAGACATTTTTAAAAATTATTAAAATTAGGCGGTAAACTGATTGAACGGTACCAACAATCGACTGTTGACGGTACATTTACGAGTTCGCGTACAGGGGTGCGATTTTCGTCTGCCGTAGAGACGGCTTTCAGTAAAGCTGTCTTTATGGCAATGCTTAATCAATGGGTGACGTCACCGACTTTACCTAAAGTCAAGACGAAAATCGGGCCCCTGTTCTCCCCGATTACTTACTGATAAGGTCGGTTTTCATTGCTTCCGTTGCGTTGCGTTTGACCAATCACATACGGTACAGGAAACGTCGGGGTTCGACCAGTCAGAGCGACATGAAACCGACCTTTAGTTTTCGTCTGCATTCATAGTCACGGTGTTCCAACAAGGAAACGGGCGTGAAAAGTGCAGCTTTCAAAACGTATCGGGTTCCAAAGCAAATTCAGAATTGCTTTTTAACGTTCTCCTTTATTTCAAACCAATATTTGCCCTCGAAAACTGCTTCTTTTCCATACGAAAACATTCCAATGGCCTTAAATAAAAAAAAAGTTTCGATCGCAAAGAAACCGAAAAGTGGCCCATAGTATTTATTCAGGGATCCTTCTTTCCAGTATAAATATCTTAATCAACAATATTAATCTTTCCATCTGTCATAAATGTTTTTCTTCGACTTTCTTAATAATCAGTGTTTATACTGTCATCGTACGACGAATTTGCACGAGTAGTGCAAAAGAAAATTTGAAACTTTCACATTTTCTTTTTGCTTACGTAGTGCGAACATTCGAAAGTGTGTTAATTTTTTTTATGAACCTAAAATGTAATGAACAGCTTCCGTAAATGATCTCAAAAGTTTGATATTTTTCAACGGATTGTCTGAATTTCCACAACCTTTCGTTGAAAGCTATGACGACGGCTTCTTGCCGGAAAGAAACGCACGAAGAATAGCAGAGCTTTGCGTTATTCGATGCGTAGGAGAATGCTAAAAATATATTAGTGACCTCCATCATGGGGAGATTGGCCAGATTGTTGCCCCCATCTTTGGACTCGCGCCATATCACGTCGCTAGATGGAGCCACCTATATGGACCAATCTCTCCATTAGAGATTTTACTTAGATGGCGGTGAAGACAGCTGCAGTCACTCGCATTAATTTATCATAATCTAATTAATTTCTAGTCAAATCGGGATGGTTAATAAAGTACGTTTTTACAAAAATTCTAAACTTTTTTTCCCAAGAAAATTCTTTACGCTGTCCTAAATTTATTTGTCATCAAACCGAGTATTTGGTCGGAAAATAAGTTTAGGGGTAAAGAGTTTTATTGTTCTATAGATCTTCCAGCCAGAGTTTTCCGACATTGTGCAAAGAATTTGTTAGAGCGTCGTAGCTGTCGTAATGTTAAATGACAAGGAAAAGTCAATTTGAGAGTCTGGCCGTTCAAGAGTCCGCTCTGCAAACTCTGGCTGGAAGATCTGTAGTATGTGAGAAAAAAGTTGAAGAATTTTTAAAAAATAAACGGTATTACCATCGCCTTAAGTGTGTTTCGTGTGTGTGAGTGTTGCCGTGAATTTGTGTTACTATCTTCATATCAAAATGTGTTAAAAACTATAAAATAATTATAAATATAAAAAAAAATCAATATTTTCTAATAATAATAAGGTGGATAATTTTGTAATTGGTAGATTAAAAAATGCTAGATGATTATAATATTTATATTTATTGAGTGTGGCAGCGCAGTTACCATTTCCTGCTAGAAGAACTAATAATGTAGCTAATTTCATTTCTTCTAAGTATTAATTATAGTGAGCCATTTTCATGACCACGTTGCTGAACCAGGGCGTGGTTTGTAATAACGGGGATTTATAAACTGGGACGAAGAACTAGGAACGAAAACACGCAGCCATACGCTAATGAAAAATAATTTTTTAACAATGTGCTCATGCGTGAGAATTTTTGAAAGTAAAACTAATAATTGGGTGCGTTCTCGTAATTGCCAAAACTTGCCAATCATTAAAATATTGTAAATGCCAAATACAGTCGCAAGGTGGCTCTGTAGGCGTAACCAAGTCGGCTGCGGGTTTTTGAATACTAGCTATTAACCCCCAGTGATATATTCCTGGTGATAATAAGGACTAAATATTCTTAGTTTCTCTTAATAAAAGGTTATTAATTAATTTAATTGTAAAGGAAAGCAAAAATTAGTAAGAAGTGTCACTTACAGGGGGAGAATATTGAAAATTGCATTGATTGGAAAAGTCAATTTTTGACGAAATCCGATTTTGGAAGAACAATCGAAAAATGTTTTATAATTTAGACATTTCCCCCAAGCATTTTTCTCACTGAATGTTTAGTGTAAGTTTCTTCATTCTTGCTCTTTCATTCACGGGTTGTTTTAATTTAAACAAATAACGAAAATTAATATCCTATAATATTGTTGGCATTGCCAAATACAGTTTATGCGATATGTTGTTGCCCAACTGGGACTCATCGCATAATGATATGGAAATCGGCGTATTTTGTATTTGTTTTTAAATATTAAAACATAAAACATGAATGCAAATAGCAAGAACATGTAAAATTAAACTATCCTATTTATAAACTGCTGGGAAATAAAATGAAAATTAATTTGATATGTTTGAAACAACGATGTAGAAATATTCTCTAGATACCGCGCTTAATGTTAAACCATTTAAACCATCTTTTTGGGGGCGAAAATACGTCACAAAACTTTACAATTTCAAATTCAAACGCTCTCGCCCTTTGATAATTAGTGAGCGATGAAACCGCCGGACATGACGTAATGAAAGGACAACTGTGATTCGTCGCAAGAGTACGTGACGTTTTTGCGCCCTTAAATGTCACCCTCCCCATACGTCTGACGTTGCTTCTGTACTACCCTTTAACATGGGCGCCGCGATATCTAGAGAGTATTTCTACATCGTTGGTTTTAGCTTAGTAGCTTATCCTTATTAGCTTATCCTTATCGTATGGGAAAAAGGGAGTATGTTGGTTTAGAAAATGGAGGTTTCTTTCAGCTAAACTGCTTTAAATATTTATCTAAGGATTTAACGCAGGTACCATTTTCTATATTTTATTTGGTGACGTCACGCTTCAGATGGGGATTTTTTTTAAATAAAATGTTGACAGCGACGGAGAAATGAAAGACACGGCGCGGCAGGTGATACGAACATATCGCACATCTTGCAGTGACATAAATTTATGCAAATTACGATGACTGTTTCTTATCTATGAGCTGCTTCCTATTCTTGGAGCTCTTAAAAAAAATGAAGTCCCGATCCACGTAACAAAGGAAAAAGAGATACAGCAGCTGCTACTGCGGAAAAAGGAAAGAAAAACTCGGGTTTATAAAATATGTCTCTATTCAGGGTGTTTCCATTAGTTTTGCATTTTAATTTCCATCAGGAGGTTGGAATCGAAGAACTCTTTCGGAAGTTAAAAATCTAATTCGCACCTCAAATAGGAGAATTGGAGGAAAAATGACGTCATTGATCATGCGATGGCCCAGAGTAAAGAGAGATGGAGGGAAAGTGAGGTGCGAATTAGATCTAAGATTGAGAAGCGAATTAAAGAATGATGACAAAATGAGATTTAAAAATAGTTCTAGTTTGGATTTATACCTATAAACATGTGCGTGTTATCAGGAGAAAATGAGGAGTTTCGGGGTTGATCTGATGTGAAAAACGGTCGGGCGTTTTACCGGTTTTGTCGTTACGCGGAGCTAGCAGCAATGCATACGCGCATCACTATGCCCAAAGTTTAGAAATTCAAAAGTCACGAGAGCGCGCGCGCGTGCTCTCGTGACTTTTGAATTTCTAAATTTAAAACAGAGTCATTTTTCCAAGTAGAGAAACGCGCTGCCTCCTCGCGGTAATTTCGGTAAAATGCCCGACCGTTTTTCACATCCGCAATGGGTAGTAATGGCAAGAGCGAAACTCCTCTATATCTCCTGGTGTTATTAATTTATTCCATTTCTACCATTATTAAATCTCTATTTAAAAAAAACAAAAACGGGGCAAATTCTTATTACTCGCTGAACGCATCACAATCATCAGCGAAATCATCTGCGAAACGCTGCTGCTGTGAGTGGGAAAAAGTGATTCACATCAACAGCATTTTTTTAAATAAAGATTTAATAATGGTATAGAAATGGAATAAATTAATAACACGCACATGTTTATGGATATAAATCCAATCTATAACTATTTTTAAATCTCATTTTGTCATCATATATTCTCTTTAAGACTTTTAACTTCAGAAAAGGACATTCGATTCCATCCCCTGAACATGGAAAGTAGATTTGAAATGGGGTAAAATATTACGTTATGAAATGTACCATGTAATAATTTACCCATATTATTTTTACCAGCGCAGGTGTTTCTGTAATAGACCGCCACGCACAATGTCTCTGATCCAAAATTCCGATTCCGATCGGAGTAATCGATAGCATAAATGTTGCTTTCACAGCGCGTCATCGCCTGATGCGTTTGCAGCCAAATTAATACTGCTTTGTTTTACATAATTATTATCGGAACCGAAGATCAAAAGCCTTCGGCGTGACAGAAGATACAGTGTGACATGAATTAACCAGGACTTCGCTCAATTATATGCGACACGCGTTCGACTCAAAAACTGGTAGCAGACGTCAGTTTCGTCTCGGTTTCGAACCCGATAAAAGAGGTATTCTTACGTTTCCGTCGTCTGATAACACGGAACTCGCAAAACTTTACGAATTAACTTACTGGACACCCCATTCCTCTTTTACAGACATGTGAGTCTGCATTTTGGAACCGATCGGGATTTGAGTCAGTTGTCAGCTGTTTGTTGTGTATCATACAATTTTACAGCAAATGCACGTGACAGCATAGCCCGACGGTTACGGCATGCCCCACACTTCCGGAATGAAACTTCCGGAAGGA
>JAQFYH010001023.1:0-10505 GCA_034694405.1 Scolopendrellopsis subnuda
TTTACGGCGCTCATTGAGCGCAGTAACGTAAATTCCGATTTTAAAATTATTCCGAAATGTAAATAAAAGAAATGACCATACCAGATCATAGAGAGAATGTTACTGAACAAAACTAACCATAGTTTATAATTTTAGGACGAAAATTGGCCGAGAACTTGTGTATTTTAATTTTTCTCTCTTTTCTATAGCTACTGAACGACCATGTTCTTTCGATTCAAGAATTTGCTTTCGTATAAGACACAACTGGTGGCACACGCAATATCTTGATATATGCAGAAATGAGCTCTTCTAAAGCTAAATAACACAGGTGTATACAGGATTAGAGGGTATTAAGTTATCTTAATGAGTTATTTTTCCCATATGAACTCGATTAACGTAAGATGTCGCTCTATGTACTTTGTACCGCAACTTGCCTCTGACGATTAATAATGCGGATTTATAAATTAAGCCGAGGTAAGTTTGGAGAAAAGTAGTTAATTTTAATTACTTTGAGCAACACAATTCACAGTGTTATCCTTTGCATCCAATAGCCAACATTATCTATCTTATTCAACGACAGTCATGGGCCACAAAGCCCCTGCCGGACAATGCTGTGACAGGCTCTGTCAACGTGATTTATACTTTAAAATGCATGCTTTGTTTAATATAAAATATGTCGTAAAATTTCCATGCAACATGTTATATTCTGTTAACTTACAATGCATGATAGAAAGTACGGTATGTCGCAAAGTAAATAGTGTAGTCGATGTATCACAGGGTAGAAATAAATACTTTTTAGCGAAATTTTGCGTGAATGTAATATTACAAGGTACTATGAAATAACTTACGTCATTGTCTTGCTGCAACATGCTACATTATTTTCAATAATTTAAAAAGGAGGGAAAGTTGGAAACTTTACGAACTGCATCTGTGGAGAGATTCCGGGTGAAAGCACAGGTCCATAAAGGAATAAAGGGAAAAGGAGTTAAATAACAACATAAAAACAAAATCAGTCAAGGTATAAAAAAGTAAGTTATCTCCGACTAAGTCTGAAGCCTTTAGAAAACATTTTTCCTGGACTGCAGTTTGTAAACTTAGTCCTTGAATAATTTTGTTTAAAAAAATAATAAAAACTGAGATGATTTTGCTTGATTTCAAAATTGCAATTCTGGTTATCGGCAGGCTATACTACAGCAAATGAAATATTTTTCTGCTTTTTGCAAATTAACAGAGTTGTTTTAGACAGGCAGAGAGCACTGCTGTGTACTCCTTACAGAAAAGCTTTACTAACTCGACTCGTTAGTTTATAGCTTATTGCTGGGTAAACAACTAGCAAACAACATGTTGTTATTTGCTATGTTGTACAATTTGTATTTGGTGCAGAATGTTTGGAGAATTGCACTAAAACTGGATTAAATTAAATAATTAATTTCTTCTTTGTTTATTATGAGATAAGTGTATTGATGATGAGATTGATGATGAGATAAGAGTATAAGAATATTTTGCTGCATATGAATACTCTTCCCCGTATAATAAGTTAATATTTAAAAATGTATTTGCGTGTTTTCCATTAACACGATTTTTTTAAGATGGTCTCCCTGGGTCGTTGGGGTTTTCACGCATTTTTTGACATCTCCCAACTCAAGAATAATGCGTTGTGTACATAAGTTTATTTCGTGTATAGATTTTTTCCTTCCAGCAATTTAAATTTGGGAGAGGGTTTTCTCTCTGTGTACTTTTTTTTTTGCTGTGACATTTTCTCGCGCCGACATGCTAACGCGAAGATCATCATTTTTCCAGCAGCAAGCTGGCGCGCACTCAGCCGATTTCAAATCTATCTGCCAAGAAACGAGTAGTCCAATAATTCACAGCTATCTTTATAGTATTCATCTTTTTCTCCGAATGCTATTAAAGTTATAATGTAAAGCCCGGCAACCTTCTCTCTATATTGTTTTAAAACTTAACGCGCCGAGTCCAAAAGGTCTGTACGTCACGGATTTTACGACAACATAAAAGCGGGTTAAAATATAAGAAATATTATACATTTCTCCGCAGCACTTTTTCCTTTTTATTCTTAAAAAGCACTTTGAGTACAAGCCGGATCATATTTCGCAAATGTATCTTCGGAAAGAAAGATGTTAAAAGTGTTATAACCTGAGCGCTGCACTGAGCTTTACAAAGTTGACCGCATATATACTCGTAATCTTTAAAACCTTCAGAAAAACATTAAGGAAATCTTTTTTCCCTTCATTTTAATGGAATTATCCATAAGTTAGGCATACATTAGCAGATAACTGCATTAGAATGTAAGCAGAATGTAGTAATTTAGTATTTAGCAATGGAAATGAAATTCATCGCAAAACCAACTCTTAACTTATAATAGTGATCGTCAGAGAGATTTTATCAATAAACAATAAAAACCAATTTTAAATTATGTTAGTGTAAATAATAATATTATCCGCAAACTTCAATTTGGACGGAGTCACATTGCCTTTGCTAAGCTAAGGAAAAAGTTACGTTAAAGAACGTCTATCCACACTTTCTGATCTCGTACGAATTCAGGAACCTCGCCCCTTACTGAACAATACTGTACATGTGGCTACTGTTTCAATGAGAGATAGGAAATCTCAAAAACCTGTTGCAGTAACGTTACTGCTTTCGTTCGAACACTTCATTGTTTTATCAGGCATGAAAATGTTTACATTGATGTATGTAAAAGGGCAAACCATTGAATAACTTATTTCTTTATTCTTTTCAGATCCAAGAAGTAGTGTTCCTCCAAGGATCACCCACAACTTACCAATTGTACAGGCGAAATTAGGAACAGACGCAGAGTTGCCTTGCGCTTCCCAATCATATCCAGCACCAACCTTTAGGTAAGAATAAACCTATTATAGTCTACATTGTTGCCCTATAGACCTTATGCCCTATCATCTTTGTTACATCGCAACAAAACGTATTGAAAAAAAGTTATTTTCCCAAAAGAATTTTTGGTTTAACAACAATGACTTACACGCGGCCAATCTCTTCGTGCAACAATAATCCGCTTTCTGTAAGAACGTGATTCGGCCATTTTTAAGGGACAGAAACGCCTTAGTCATTCCACGAAAATACCCGAGATTTGGATCGAAAATGAATAAATTCCGATTACAATATTAAGACATCTGCGTTCGGAAAAATAGCAAATTGTCGAGATTAAGGCTATTTTTCTCATTCATTCTTTGTTCGAGAGGAGTTTTTCGTGTAATAAGTTAGACTTAAACTCGATGAGAGACATCGGGTGCAAGAAATATGATCCTAATCAATTTCGGAACGGTTTCGTGCACAGCTGGCATGTTTTACGACTTATATCAAAGAATCCATCCCTCAGACCTTGCTGGTATATGCACGAGCATTTTATCAGTTTGAAATGACTACCAGGAATCCCAAGAACGTCATGCCCAGACCGGTATATCGTCCGTCAATAGCGAGGAGGAGGAAGAAAGAACACGAAAAAATCTAATAAACTATAAAAGTAGATTGATTTTATAGGAAAATCTCAAACGCCATCAAAATATGTTTAGAAGTTCCTTAGGGAGGAATGTTTTTCATGGATGTGGGAAGTTCATACAAATAACCTTGGGATGGTGCAAAGAAAATTGAAATTACGGGTTATGTTGACAGTCTGCAGTCAATTTTGCACACAGCACGACGCCCGGTCGCCTCTTTTATTAAGGAGAAGAAAAAAAACGTTTTAGAATTAAATCATACGTTATGATTTTCGCTGCAATTTATTTTTTATAAGAATCTTTTCCACTCGAATCAATATCTTTAGGGGGTGGAAACCATGTATAACACACACATAGAAATTGTAGGCCTACATTTTGGACTCTCTTTTTACGTAAAGTTCGCAAACGTTTTTCCTCTCGTTCAGACGCCAATTTTACAGAAACTCGCCGTTTCTGGGATGTGAGCCATTGGAAATGGAAAGCGTGCGAACTTAACCTAAAGGGAGTCCAAACTGATACATTTTCTTTTTACATATACAAGGGGGCGTCATTCCAACTTTTGCCTGGGGGGCGGCATCCGTTGAGCATTTTTTTGCTACCCAGCCTCTTTCCCTTTAAGTCATATCGTAATTTTTACGACTCGGTAGTTTATTTTTACTTGCAATTTTTTATTCTCTTTTCCTTCATTTTCTCATAATTTTTTTTAATTTTTCAAAGGCATTGTCCCCTTTGCCCCCTCAAATGATGCCCTGGTGTTATACCCCTTAGTATATGTATAAGGTCAGACATTACAACGGAAGCAAAAAAAATATGCATCAAAGATTGTCAAAACAACAATATTCGCACGAACAAAATAAACAAGAAAATTGTGTTTATTTTTAAAAGATGTTGCCGATGTAATTCGCAATAAATTCGGCAGCTGGCCAACCACACAGACACACGCTACAATCACATACATTATATCTTGTCGTTTGCACGCAAATGTCTTATCCAGCGCCATAATAATAACAGGAGTCGGAATGGGTCTCTGTACATTCAAGAATTCAAATGGACACGGATATATAGGTTTATCCATACATCTTCTTTTCATGCCAGCAGTCTTCTGAAGAGGGCGTGCGTCGTACATACATTCCCCCGCACATGTATACAGCTCACATGATCCGTGGCAAAGGTCATTTTCCCAGGAATGAATGAGAATCAAGAACATATGGGAATCCAAGCGCAACTGTTTGATCGCGAATAGAAAGGGGCTGCGCGGTCTAAATGATGCAAAGAAAGTTGCGCTGGACTACATTTTGGCAATCTTAAGGTTTATAACAAAGAATGACTTAACATATACCGTATATATCGACTTATAGAAGAAAATGCTTGTTAAGCATTCCTTTCTTCTCGATTCAATAAGATTTTTTTTTTAAATTGAAACCCATGCCCAAAGTTCTCGACAATCAGTTCGCTCAGTTCTAGAGTCTACAAGAATCGATTAACCTTTCCAACCTCGCTTCTGCCAGGATTCTTAGTTCGGTGGTTTACCACGGCTCCATTGACCGAGGATTTCGATTAGGAAAGAATTTTTCTTAGTAAATAACCTATTTACTTTCTAAATTACCCATCCTGTGTATAAAGAAAAGTTTCAGGGTCTTTGAAATTTTTTTTTATAGAAACTTGCGCTGACGAAGTCACATGGAAGCAGTGCTTCTTTTAATGACAACAAATTAAGGAATGCACGTCAATAACCATGACTTGGTTTTAATGAGGGATTCAAATTATTGACGAATTTCTGGAAAAATATGATGAGATTCTGAAAAAAAATCATATCCTTGGAAGCACGTCTTCTTTGTGAATATGAATCCGCCAGTGCAGTGGTGTAGATAGCTCAAAATTTGGGGCTTCAACTACGGTTTTGGCCAGAAAAAAAATTGTTTTTGACTAAAAAGTGTAGGGTTTGATTTTCGTTCATAATTTTCTTATTTTAAATGTTCCGCCATGTCGGGTTGGCATTTGCCTTCCCGCCATTTCGTAACGGTTTTGTGTAGCGTTCCAAGGAGACAATCAACGAAAGTTGATTGTCGCATCGCTCTCTATATTTTTAAAAGAAAAATAAGTTAAATGTAACCTAAAGGTTTTAAAAATGTAAAATAATTGTTTATAAGGTGAAGTGGATTCGCATCCTGCAATCCCTCACCATGAAACTTAATTTATTTTTATATAATAATTAAAAGAAGAAAAAAACTGACAGCTCCCATTGTTATAAAATTGAAAATTGGCATCTTTTGGAATATGAACAATGAACTTGAAAATCAGCAATCAGAAATATTATTTTAAAAAAAGTCTACGTTTTAAAAATATATAAATAATAAGGAACCAGGAACTTTGGACAACTTCGTGCTCTACAGCCAAGTTTGGATAAAGGATTCATCCTGAGAATGATTCGCAAGGTCCATGTTTATCTCTCCATTTAAACGCCATTCAATGAGCCCACAGTCATGGAACCCCTGTTTTGCAACAGTTTTTTGTGATCCTAAATTGTGGTTGAATCTTGTTTGTTGCGCATTTTATATTAAGCCGGCATTTCGCTTTTAAACTTTGTTCGTTTGCTACGTGCGACGACATGGATGAGAGGATGGCCATTTTATAGATAATAAATAAATCATGTTTATTATAAAAATTATAATGTAAACGCGAACGCAGTTCTTATATAATTCTTCGGGGTTTTATTTTATTTTCGAATGTTTCTTTTCTGAGCTGCAGCTGTCGGTATTTACCTTCGATTCAATTATAATTCTATAGTTTGTTAATATTTAAATTCTTCATATTGTGTAGAAATTCTGAGTTAATTTTATTTCTAATTGCGATTTCTCTAAAAAGAGATACTCCTTTTTTTGTATTTTAAAATTACTAATACAGTATTAATATCGGTACCGATAATATCTACAGTATATCGCCCATAATTTAATATTTTCTCGAATATTATAATATCTAAATTATGCTCTCGGTAAATCTGTAATTTTATTGCGTTTATTCTGTTTATGTTTCCTCTGATTTTTTACCAAATATTGTCTAATCAAAAGAAAACCTTTATTATTGTAAAAATTATTTCTAGCTAATCATTTAATTTTCTAAAAATAAATATAATTTAATCATTTTATTTGAGTCTCTGCTCTCCCCCTTATTTTTAACCTCTACGATAACTGATTAATTTCGATTTATGATTAACCAAATAACGAAAAAACACGAACTAAATTATGCAAATCCGAGGTTTTCGATGGACCAATCATACTCTCCTTCGTTTCGTCAACACTTTGTTACTTTGTACTCTAGCTGTCATTTACGATATATTACGGTAGTAACCACATTACAAACATAGCAGTTGAGAAAAACAAACATTTATTTATTTGCCAGTAAGCATGACTAATATCCACTTCCTGCCTGCTATTTTTGGGACAAAACATCCATGTTCTATGTAACTTGAAATGCAATAGAACCCACGTCAATTACACTGGTCACTGAGCTCTAACGTTTCATCTCTTTATCACGAAGAAATGAAAAACCCCCGGAAATCTCTGCTTAGATCCATCCTTCTAAACGATCATATAACTAAAAACATTATTTCCAGTTAAACCAAGTCGAAAAAGTTCTATATCATGAAATGATTATTATATTATAGCCTTTCCACTCTTTTATGCCCTATAAATAGCGGTTAGCGAGCCGGGAAAAATCATGATTATATAGAAATTGACCTGACAGTGTAATAACAACTTGATTTCTTCCCTACCAATTAAGGATGATTGTATAATGTAAGGGTGTTGGCGTCCAGCTTTGTAAAAAGTATGGATTTTACCAGAATTTGCCGTATCGTCATTATACGGAATACCAGGAACAGCGTATAATACAATAAAACTGTCGGTGCCATTGTATTCCCAGCCATGCAAAATGCTGGACCGTGATGCAGTGCACTGTACCGAAATAGCTGCACTGATTTTAATAATATGGAACTAAATAAGCGGTCACGGCATAATGTTTCATTGTTGCTGTCGTTTTGTACGGGGCAGAATTGCAATCCGAGAGTAGGACCGTCTCAATTCCAGCTAATGCACGTCTTTTTCTTCTAATGGTTCGCGGTCAATATTAAATAGAAACTAAAGATATCCGTGATAATTAGGTGCGTGCTTTCTTGCAGTTTTATTTCGTCGATTTTTCTTTATTTTAATAACAATATAAAAACAGTTTCATAAACGAAAAAAAGGATAAAACAAAATAGATAAGTTTGCCATCTATCGTAAACTGCTTCTCAGAGAACCATGTTGGCTGATTAACGTTTGGTTTAAAATTTAACAACGCATCTACGCGGTGAATCAGTCATATAACTGAAGATTTTGTTATTTGTATTGTTGATTCGTACTTCATGGATTGTCCAACTGTCTAGACGACTGAGATTACCAGCAGGATTGTTGTTTATACTAATAATTTATGCTGAATCTAATTTTGTCTTACCCGATTTACGTAGACTTAAGTTTATATTTTCTGAGTTTCCCGGGTCGACAACCTATTACAGAGAGAAAGCCACAGCGGGTTGCTATTATAGTCTATAGAATCCCCTAGATGAGCAAATATAGTACCCGTAGTTTTAAAACACGCTTGTGTGCATTTCTTTTCTTTCTAGATCTGTACTATTCGATGTACGTGCGTAATGAAAAAAAAAACCGTAAAGACCTACAGTTCAATTATGTATTCAGTTTGAACATTGCGTGATTGCAACGAAATTGAAGACGAATGGAAAGAAAATGTATTAAACGCAAAGGCCCTTGTTTGGGTGGAGACTGCTGCTGCTGCTGCTGCTGATGCCGTAAAAAATGCGTGTGAAAGTGGTAGTTTCTTTCTCCTTCCTTCTTTAAATAAGAAAGCCCCAATCCCATTAGATGTGTTGCACAAAGATTCCCGTGAATAATTCAACTGCTGCATATTGATCGTGTGATGGAGGGTTTTAAATATTCAATATCACTTCACCTCTTCGCAGAAAAGAAAAAAGAACTGTTGATGCAATTTGCTTATTGCATTTTACACTTTATATTTTGAATTTTTATATTTTCTTATTGTTTATTTATTTTATTTTTTTATTAATGTTTAAAATGCGCAAATTACTAGGTACCGATAAGAGTACTTTCGTACTCATCTAACTGATAAGACTACTGATAAGAGTAACTAACTGATAAGAGTACTTTCGTATTATATAATAACCTTATATGCTTCGTCGATACCATGTTCTTGGGTCAGCAGAACACTTTTACCCATTGATATAAAATGTTTTGCCCAATATTTGTTTTCTCAAAATGCACAATTTTTCTTAATATTCATACAATATTTGTCCTTAGCATTATACTTTTTTTTGTTTGTCCTTTTTTTTCCTCTCAAATTGTACTATTCTTCAGATGTTTTACAATTTTTCTTTGCAGTTACTCCTTTCAATTTTTAATGAAAACCAAACATTCCAGAAAACCTGCATTCCTGATTATTGCAAACTAAAATAGCATAAAGCAGGGATAGAAATATTTAACTCTTTGTACCATATTTAGCTAAAAAAAAATATCATTCTGTGTAGATCCCATATAAACCAAGAACTTATAATGCTTTTGGAGGAGGAGAAGAAGAAGGAAAAAAATTATTTATTGATTTTCCTTTTTTTAAAAAAAATTGGTTGCAATAAGTTGCAATATATGATCCCATAAAAACTCGCGAAGTCTCCTATTCCTTCTCGCTCGTAGAGCCGTATATGAAACTGTCGACGGCTTGGAACAGCTCAAACTTATAAAATGTATTTATTGGGTGGATTCTGCTCCCCGTATATACTCCCAAATAGGCTATATGGCTGTATATTTTCTTGCTATTCTTACGGCTGAAATGCGCGAGTGTGATTAGGTTCCATTATTCAGGGTTCAATTTGCGCGAAGCAAAACCGACAAAACACAGAGCTCCACACGCATAGAATCAATACGCGCCGTGCATGGATGTATTCACGTGCCAAGCCCAATTGCCATCTACTCATCTAATTTCACTCATAGAAAAAGAGGGATTCTTTTTATCTTTTCTCGCTCAGACTAATACGATGTATTTTGCATATTGACCTCTAGTTTAAGAAATTTGGAAACAATACAAAAAATACTTAAACTCATGGATCGTTGGCAGTTTGAAGACATCATGTTTTGCAGTTCTTGGTTCCGGCCCGTTTGAAACCTAAAGTCACCTAGCCGAGCTTACTAATTGACCGGGCTTAGTACACAAAAATTCGTCACGAACCGCGCTGGTCTTGCTTTCTTTCATTTTAAAATTTAATAAAGCGACAACTAGCCTGTAGAGCCTGTAGAGTTGAGGAGGTTTTAAACTTCCAGAAACTGTATAATATTGGTGTTCAAACGTGTTACTTCTGTATCTTATCATCTGTACTTTAACATCCGGAAATTAAAGAGCTTTCAATACTTAACTGCAGGAAATACGAGTATTTGTGACCTCTCTCATATCATAAAAATATCAGTATAACTCGTACCATCAATTTATTACTTACAATGCATGTTTCAATTGTCATAGTAATATGATATTGAATTATGTTGAAAGAGGAAAACATTTGCAATCTGAATCTACTTTATTTAAAGTGGTTAAAAAGCATCCATAATGTTACCCGTACGTATTGTGTTCACCTTATTTTTTTTTTCTTCCATTCGTCCCCATCACCATCCAGTATCGACAACTCGTTGTTTCTTGTTTTTGGCGCGACTCCAAGATTTAAACAGCAATGTTCTCACTTCCAGCAATGCCAAACCACCTCTTACATTCCCCCCGGTCTCTCTCTCCGAACAGTCATTTTCTGTCCAGAAAATATGTATTTTCAGCAGCGCGGATAAGGGCGTTGACTCAGCGATATATACGATGAAATAAAATCAAACGAAAGACGATATAATGTACGAGTCTATAATATAGACGATTGGTTATATATATTCAGTGTAAGTGATGCGGATGTGTGTAATCTAGATTTGTTGTGGGGGGGGG